>PISX010021612.1:0-33217 GCA_004024625.1 Mellivora capensis
CCTGCACAGCGCCCGCTTTGTTCCTCTCTGCAGCTGGGCTCTCCACTACCATCAACACAGGCACACCCCTCCTCCCTCCTGCCCTCCCCTTCCGATTCCCCTAGACTACCCTCCACCCCTAGGCCTTAAGGCTCTTCTGAAAGGGTGTTTTTGACAATTTCTCACTCTCTCCCCCTGCAAGCCCCCCTTTTTTTTTTTTTTTTTAAGATTTTTTTTATTTATTTGACGGAGAGAGACCACAAGTAGGCAGAGAGACAGCCAGAGAGAGGGGGAGAAGCAGGCTCCCCGAGATCATGACCTGAGCCGAAGGCAGAGGCTTAACCCACTGAGCCACCCAGGCGCCCCAAGCCCCCTTTTTTAAAACCTTAGGTGCCTGAGTCCTCTGTAGCTCCCAGTGAACCTCATGGTCGTAGAGCCCTCCTGCATGGTCTCAGTATCTCCAGAAAATATCTGATGAAAGTACCCAGGTTCACCCCCTCGTGCTCACCTCCAAGCCCTGCCATGAAGAGCTGTAAATGGGGTTAATAACCCTCCACATCCAGCTTCACAGACTTTTCTGAGAGGTGGAAGACATGTTAAAGTGCCATGGAAAGTGTAAAGCACAGAAACCTGAACTGAATCAGCATCTTGCCCCCATCCATGTAGGTCCATCCTACCACCGCCTGCTGACTTACAACTGGGACGAGGCAAGCTATAGGCAGACAACTGGGCACACCATCCTAGAGCAATTTGGGTCTCTGTAGGAGTAGGGGGTTAATATGGAAGAAAAGGAGGGACTCAGGGCGCCTGGGTGGCTCAGTCATTAATTGTCTACCTTTGGCTCAGGTCATGATCTCAGGGTCCTGGGATCGGAAAGCCTGCTTCTCCCTCTCCCACTCCCCCTGCTTGTGTTCCCTCTCTTGCTGTGTCTCTGTCAAATAAATAAATAAAATCTTTAAAAAGAAAGAGAGAGAGAGAAGAAAGAAAGAAAGAAGAAAGGAAGGAAAGAAAGAAAGACAGACCAAAAACCTAAGAGGAGTCTAGGAACTGAGCCTGGTTGAGGTTATTCTTCATCTCAGCCCCCACCCTGAAATCTAGCTTGGACGGTGGATCCTTACCTTGCAAAGCCAGCTCTTGCCCCAGGAGACTGACTGGGGAGACCCTAGGGAGCTGACCTCAGCGAGGCTAGACCTCTTCAACCTGCCCTCAAGGGATGCCTGAGACTCCTCCTCGCTGAATGAGGGAGGAGAAAACCCCCAAGGCTTCTAGCTGGGGCAGAGAGCAGAAAATAATTTGCCCTCTTTGGGATGAACATATCTTGTTCTGATTCAGTGGCTTCAGTTTGTGCCCTCTTTCCCTAACCCTGGAACAGCAGGAGGTTGAACTGCAGCGGTCTTTGGTCACTCATTGACAGGCCCGGCATTAGCAGGGGGGCCCCCCACTGCTGGAGGCTGGGGCTGACTGGAACCAGGCAGTGGACAGGAGGGGGGAGGGGAAAGACACTTTGCATTTACCAGCTGTGGCTAACAGAGGTCAAACAAGCAAGGCTCCAGCAGGCATAGTGGGTACCGGGAAGCCTCAGAACTTGGGGGATGGGGAGGAAGCCTCTTATTCTTCCTCTCTTCATACTGTTTGACGCTCATGAAAGTGTTTTGACTCTGGTCACCTTTCATGAGACAGATCACAACAGTAATTTTCAGACTATTCTGGTAAAAGAAAAAGAAACAAAACCCAAACTATTGTATCCTAGATGCCAAGACTCAGCATCTGAGGGGAGGGGCTCTGACTGGGGTACCTCAGAGTCTTTTCACATAACTGTTTCACAACTCCCTGATCTTCTTTACCTTCTCGGTCGGGAGGAATTTCAGGGAAGGATGGAGCCTGCCACAAGGCAGCTGATGCTGAAGAAGGGGGTGAACAGCACCCACCTTCTCTGTCCTCCCACTCAGGGACCAGCTGACCCCAACATTCTGTGCAATGTGTCCTCCTGCTGGGTTGAGGCCCTATGTTCCCACAGTTAGAGCACTCAGGGGACCGGGGACCTACCGCCCCACCCTCCACCCCCACCCGCTGCACATCTGGAGCCCATCAAAAAACTCAGTGCTCTCTCACAATTACGCAAGAGGTCGAGCAGCTGGGAGCTCAGGAAAGGGGGAGGAAGAGAGAAGAAAGCAGAAAACAGCTTTCCAAGCATGCTTCAGACTTTCCAAAGTGGAAGCAGCGGGGAGAGGGTAAAGGCTGGGTGTGGAAGGAAGAGTGGGTTTGCAAAGGTCCTCTGCACTTGGCTATGAATGTCAGGAGTCTATTTCCACATCCCTCCTGCCTTCACCTAGGCCTTCTTCCCACCTCTGTCCCTCCTCTGGCACCGTGCTCCCTCCAGCCCCAGGAGGAGGCAGCTGTTGCTCATTACAGCAGGCGAACCCTGTAGAGTCACATCTTCTAAAGTTCTCCTTTCTGGCCTCTCTGGATTCTGAACTCAGGCACCATTGGTGTAGATGCGGTGACAGCAATGACGCCAAGTGACTCCTCCCTGCATCAGACTTGGGGAAAAGTTCAAACCTCTCTTCAGCAGGAGGTCTCTCCTCAGCTTGTCCTAAAAATTGCACAATCCACGCTCAGACCCAAAGCTGAGAGACACGGGAGCTGAGTGGGCAGTTTGGGTCATGGGGGAAGACTGTCTCATCTACATCCGTGTAGGCTCAGGACCTTCCTATGAGCTGAATAGAACAAGCACTGATTTGGGCAAAAGAATGGAAAACAAGACCCATTTCCACTTCCCTCATTGCCTTGACATTGTAATGCCTCTTTTTCAACTAGCCCGTTTGGTTAGCAACCTGATCACACCGAGTTCGATTATGGGAGCTTTTGAGAATTGGACTAAGCCCTAAATAACCATTTAGCCCCCACCCTATGAGTAGCAAGACAAAAAAAAAATCTGTCTGTGGGGGGTGGGGGAGTGAGAAGTGACCAGAGCTCCTCAAAACTGCTTGGTTGCCTGATCTCTTGTGTCTGAGTGGGCAGCAGCTTAGTTTGGAAAGGTACAGTCTTCCTAAAGTCTAGCACCATGTAAACCCCTAACTCCAGAGGGTAAGACGGGAGACCGACGCTTGGGGGGAGGCTTTCTAACCTTGGGTAAGAGCAACGTACAGCACCCAATTGCTGTGGAGCTTCTAGGACTTTCAAAGCTCTGTAGCCACAAACAGATTTACCAAAGGGGGCATGGGGGGAGGGAATGGAAGGAGAGAATGGTTGCAATGAGATGTGCATAGTAAAGGGGAGTTAATTCGGAGTTTTTACTTTCTTTTGAGAGATTCCTCTGAAGCCTACAAGGCAGACCCCTCCCTATTCCTCACCCTTACTGAGACCAGCTGTGGTTAACACTGGTCTACCTGAGGCGAAGAGGTTTTATAAGCAGATTCAGCCATCGCTTCTAGTTAGACTTTCATCTTCTTGAGGATAGGGGCTTTTCTATTTTTCTGTCTTCCTCCAATGAGCCCGACCAGATGTGAACTTCTTTAAAAAGGTACTCTGTACCAACCCTGGAAATCTCTCCAGCGCTACTCAGTGTGAACAACTTCCCATTAATTGGAGGGCAAAGCTTCCCAAGTCCCAGATGCACAGGCTGATAGATCCAGGGGTTAGAAACTACTGTGGTAGATGAATTACAGATCTTTTTAAAAAGGAATTCCTGACCACGAGCTGTGTTCCCTACCTCCTCTGTGTGGAATTAATTCAAAGCAGGGAGCACAAACCTCCTACATTAAACAGAATGCTCAGTCAGATCTAATTATTTTGTTAGTCTCCCTCACAGGAGGCCAACAAGAAGTCACTGGACACGGTGGTGGGACTTAGCTACCAGTCAGGGCCGTCGCTCTGCCCTGGTAAGCTTCCCTTGGCTAAGGTTACATTGTCGGAGAGCCACGCCACACTGCAGCGAAGGGACCGGAGACTTTGTTATTTCTCTTAAGGAAAAAAAAAAAATTCACTCTTGGCTTTCACCATGAAGATAAAAACTTCATCGTTCCCACTCATTCACTACAGAGAGTAATTTGTCTTCCAAAAAGTCTGTTAACAGTCAATAATTTTTTTTAAGTTAAATAAAAACAAAGTTAGGACGAAATCTTTCCTGAGGGAATTAGCAAAACTCCCCAAGCATCCACCCCCCCGCCCCTCACCCCCGCCACCCCGGGATCACTTACTTCTTATCACCGTTGCTCTAATGGGGAGGAGAATGCTCTGAGAGATCACCGATCATTGTTATTCTTTACAGATGAAGCCTCATGTTTCTGGCTCTACAACTATCCCTGACAAAATTAAAACCAAAAGTCCCTAAGTAGCATCAACTTCAGAAGCTCTACGGACCGGAGCACACATGTGTGTACGTATGTGCGCGCTCACACAGAGAATACACGCGGAGGCATAGTACCTGTAATGTAGGGGAAAGCAGCGAATACTCTTGGATAGAGATTCTTTTCTCTTAAAAAAAACATATCATTAATTTTTAAACTTAGATCCCATTACATTATCTCGAATTAGCAAGGAGACACCAGATGATGAGAGAGTCAAGAATCTAATAAACATTCATTTTATAATACTCTTTATTTGATTAAAGAATTTTCCTTCTTTGTGTACACTGGAATGTTATATTCCCTATGTATTTTACAGGGTTACAAAACATCTCTCATTTTAAATATTACCCCAAAAGTAATTTCAGAAAAAAAAAAAAGTTGTGAAACTAAACAACTTTAAAAAAATCATATGGACAAGCAACTTTCAAACAAAACTGGATTAATAAGATCTCTTGCCTACTTAACTACATGACAGATTTCTTGTCCCAGTCCCCTTCCTCAAAAAAAAAACCTCATGTGGAAACCAAGCCAGAGATAAGGATTCTTCCCTGATGCAGTTAAGGGAAAGGGAAAGGCCAGAAATTTCTTTGGCAAACAATTCCACCCATGGCCATCTGTGTGCGACTACTTTGCTTCGAGGACAGTACACTCTTTGCGGGGGAGGCCCAATGTCATCCCAAGTGGGAGTGGTCCTCTCCAGCCAGCTGGAAGTGCAGCAGGGCATCTCGTCATCTGCCTCTCCCCCCGCCACCCCCGCCTGGGGCCGCAGCCTAGCAGTAGCCCCAGCAACCCTACCAAGTGCAATACTGAGTTAGAAAGCCAACGCTGGGCTGCCTGATGTAGCCTTCTCCATTGCACAAGTAACAGATGAGAGGGGACATGAGGACACTCATCAAAGAGGGCTCAAGGGACAAAAATGAAGGACTTCAGAGACAGGAAAAGACAGGAAAGGACAGAGAACACAGAGAAGAGCCAGGAAAAAGGAGGTGGTGAATTCAAGGACATGTGAATGGATTACAAAGACCATGAGTTTTTATGTTTTAGCTGAAGTACCCAGAGTGCAGAGAACCAGAAGCTTGGGTAGCACCAGCAGCAGACAGGATTACCTGCAGATGTGAAAACCCTCACTGGACACAACCATTCACCTCTCAGGCATCTTGCAAGTGGGGGCTGTGCCATCCAAAAGATGCTTCTCAGTGGTCTTTACGACTGGCACAAGTGGGATTCACAGTACTGTTCTAAACTAGAGGGACACAACTGGAAGGAAAACAACATGCAAAGGAATGGAGGGACGAGTTGACATAGGAAAAGGACAAAGTACACCCTTATCTGTTAACTTCTAGACCTCATACCCCTTAAGCAGTTCACCCATATAGTCCAAAGATGAAGGATGGATTAGTTTAACCAGTTCCCAAGAGTGCCAAACAAATACAATGCCTCTATACGATGATCCTAGCACTTGACTGAGGTACAGAAAGAGAAAAACTGAAGGTAAAGGAAAGGAGTATGAAAGATTAAAATTTGCAGAGAAAAAGAGAGAGGGGAAAAAAAGAAAATTTGCAGAGAAAACTTTTAAAAAATGAAGTATGAAATGTAACCATATTTAGGGATTAAAACAAAGGAGCAACAATGAGGTAAAGGAAGAGAAGCTGTTTAACGGGGGGGCTTTCTCTGGAGAGCTTGCTTTCCTGCTGGCCAGTAAAATCTGCCAAAGAAATCAGCAGCCTTTCCCTTTATGTTTGTGTCTTTCTTTGCCAAAGAACGTCTCTGTGACACTTGAACACTGAGGGTGAGTTGAGGGTCCTTGCGCGCAGAGAATCGTGCACTACCAGAAAAAAAGGGTCTCCAATGGCTTGTAGATTTGGAAAAAACTCTTCAGCCACGGTTGGCTTCTTCTTTATTAATTTGAAAATTTTCTTTTCTGGTTCCCTCTTCTTGGAATTACAGGATTTCATACTTATCCACTAGGAAAGTGGTCTCTGTCGAAAACCTTACGGGGCTGTTTCCATCTACCTGGGTCACTTTGGTAACCTAGGGAAACAAACAAAGAGTGAGGTAAAGCAGCAGGAGAGCGAGTCTCCACGGTGCTGACTATATTCTCAGGACACAACAAACTCCCTTACAGCAATATTAAAAATAACGCAAAAACACTAAAAAGTTCAATTAACAATTGTGGCTTACAGCATCACTCTTCCCACCAATAGGATTAACTTACTTTCTAGGCAGAAAAGACAACTGTTTGCATGAGATGTACAGTGCTATCAAGTAAAAGATCTAGAATGAGTGGCCACTACCCAGGTCCTGCTCCAAAGGAAAGTTCACAGACATTTAATTAGGCTGATCGATTAATATTTTGACCCAAAATGCAATATTCTGACTCTTCAAGTTCCTTTGCCTGATTTGCTCTCCAAGTCTCACTAAGCTGCCCTATCACACTTATTTCTAGACATGGCTGGATCCTTCTATGAGATCTTGTTTTCTCTTTTTCATTGTAAATGTCTAGTTTAGTGAATTACCTGTAACACCAGTGCCTGTAATGGCATCAGTACAAGCTTGAACAACTGATTATATTTTCTAATGAGGTTTTCAGAGAGCCCTACTCTTTGAATTGTCCCAAACAGGAAAATGTACCCATTTCTATCTCATGTCTTGGTTTCAAGCCTGTACTCCCAATAAGCATGGGCTTATGCCAATAACTGAGAGTGGAGACAGAAGTGCTTTTTGGAATTATCCAACACAGGAAGGAAACTGTAACCTCCTAAGCACTTATAGGAGAGATAGAAACCATCTGGGAAGATAAGATAGTGCTACAACCAGCAAATCAACAAGTCAGAGGAGAAAATGAAAATATAAATTGGGTCCTTGTAATGCAACTTCAAAAAAAAAAGGAGGAGCAATGAGTTAAAAATAATGATCTAAAGAAACAATTCACAAATATCCATCACTTTACTTATCTAAAGGACAAGGTCTGCAACAGAACTGGCTCATGATTTTCTGTATTAACAAAGGGAAACTGCAACATAAATAATCCAAATATTGTTTTGGTTTTTTCTTAAAGATATTTATTTATTTATTTGACATGCAGAGATCAGAAGTAAGCAGAGAGGCAGGCAGAGAGAGAGGGGAAAGCAGGCTCCCTGCTGAGCTGGGAGCCCAATGCGGGGCTCGATCCCAGGACCCTGGAATCATGATCTGAGTCGAAGGCAGAGACTTTAACCCACTGAGCCACCCAGGCACCCCTACTGTGGGTTTTTAAAAAAGATTTTATTTATTTCAGAGAGAGCGTGCGCACGAGCGAGGAGGGGAGCAGAGGGAGAGGGAGAAGCAGCCTTCATGCTGATCATGGAGACTTGATCCCAGGACCGAAATCATGACTGGAGCTGAAACCAAGAGCTGGATGCTTAACCAACTGAGCCACCCAGGTGCCCCGAATAGTCCAAATATTGTATTCATTTGTATTAGAATCATTTTTGTGGGGAAGTAATTTTACCTTCCAAATAAAAAACTTTCTTGGGGATGCCTGGTGGCTCAGTTTGTTGAGTATCTGCCTTCAGCTCAAGTAGTGATCTCAGGGTCCTGGGATCAAGGCCCAGATCAGGCTCCCTGCTCAGTAGGGAGTCTGCTTCTCCCCTTCCCTCTGGCCCTCACCCCCACTCGTGCTCTTTCTCTCCCTCTCTCTCTCAAATAAACAAATCTTTAAAATAAATAAACAAATAACAAAATGAAACAAAACTTTCTTTCCATCCTTGGGTTCAAACCAAGCAACACATACAAGACATTACAAAACAAAACGCAAACAAAAATTTAAAAAATTTAAAAATTAAAAAATAGGGGTGCCTGGATGGCTCAGGTCATGATCCCAGGGTCCCGGGATCGAGCCCCACATTGGGCTCCTTACTCCACGGGGAGCCTGCTTCTCCTTGTGCCTGCCACTCCCCTTGCTTGTGCACTCTCTGTCAAATAAATAAATAAAATCATAAATAAATAAATAAAATTCAAAAATAAGAGGCATTATAAAACCAAGGGTTGGCTGTTTTGGTAAATAGCTTTTAAAATGCATGAGATTTTTTTTTTTTTTAAATAGGCAACTAAGATATATAAATCTTGCACAATCCATAAATACTTTTATATGTATTCATATTCAATTTCTTTACCATGTCTAATCTAGAGAAAAAAATTGAGTAAAAGCAGGAGAGGAATTTGATTAAGATGAAATTCAATAATGGAATCCACAGGGAATACCAGCTTTTCTGATTTTTTTTCTTTTTAAAGTAAGCTCTCAGCACAACACAGGACCTGAACACATGACCTGAGGGTCAAGAGTCACATGCTCTATGGACTGAGCCAGGCAAGCGCCCAGCTTTTCTGACTTTTGATGCCATGCTGTTTATCTGACATCCGTCCTACCATGAGCTCTTGATTAAAAGGGACTACCTGTATGTTACAGTAGTTTCTTTTAGAGATGAAGGAGACTTGAACAGGGAAGAAGTCATTGGGCTGCCCAGCAATGCTGAACTCGAGGCTGCCACTCTTATTTTTGGCATCAATCACTGGCAGGCACCACTCCAAGGTATTTCGTCGGCTGTCGTGTCGATACTCGCCATCAATCTCCCCAATCACTGGGGCACCCACTCCAGATCTGTCATGAGAAACACTTGTGTCACCTTAGCTGTCCAAGGCTGGAAGAACTCTGCCAAGGAAAATCAGCCCTGAATTTGATTATGCTCCTCAAATTCTGCCCACTTTTTTATGGTTCTAGGAAAAAATGAGGCTCCCTAGTAACTTCAAGGATCAAACAAAGTCCTAGCACCTTGGCCAAGGCTCTCACTCACTGCCTTTATAAATACAGACACATGCAACCACAGGCAACTGGCAGAGATACCCATGGGTGGCTCTAGCTTGTGGATTAGATCCGGACCTAGCAGGGGACTAAAACTGACAAATGTGTGAAGTGGGATATATTTTCAAAAATTCTGCACCAAGGGTTTGTTGCCTTGTCAAGAAGGAATTTTACCATACTGCAGCTCTCTTTATTGGTGACCATGGGGGGAAACAGGTTGAAAGCAGCAGGGCAAAACCTTATACATCATTATATGGTTAATTAAAACGGAGATGAATTTGGGCCTGTGAGAGGATGTCTTCAAAAGATTTTAGAATGTTTCAAAACCTGTAAATGATGCCAGTGGGTCTGATTTACAATCCAGTAAGTGGACGTTTACATGATAAGTGAAAACACAATCAGCCCTGCCCAGTATGTGAATGTGAAGGGAAAAAGAGACACACAGCTGTCCTTAATCTGCCAGAGAAACAGGGCTATTAGGATGTACTCTGCACCCTCACACGTGGCTGACAGGCAGTGTCACCCACTCCTACACATTGCAAATCTACCATCTTTTCATTCACCAGTGCCATTCAGTGCTTGTACTAGGGGCAGAGTAAATAAGGAAGACAAAGAGAAGAATTTAACAACATGATCAGCTCTTCCCTTTCAATTCTATGGTCCCAACTGTATAGATGTTTCTTCTCTCTGCTGTTCTTCCGATTCCGATCTCTCAAATTTGATCAGTTCTAGACAATAGTTCTAGACAATAGGGTAAAATGTTGTGTAAGCAAGGGTCTCTTCTGGAGACTATTGCAAAAGTAAACTAAGACACAGGAAACCACCATAACCACAATTATAGGGTAGATGGAGAGGACTAAAAATTGTGGCATCCTAAAAATAGCCTAGTAAAATAAATCTTGACAAAACAAAACCCACACCTGTTAGCAATGCCCAAGCCCTACAATGGTTCAAGGCAGCCATCTACTGTTCCGAAAGAATAACCAAGCTGTGAAGACTAAGACAGTTACTCCAATCAAGGACAGATTGATAACAGAGCATATTTTTTAAAATGGAAAATTACGATGAAAAAACCAGACCTGGCCGTGTAAATGGCTGAATTATCAAAAGTGAAACAAAATGACAAATTAATATCATTTTCTCTGCAATAATAACTAAGCAATATAACAGTAAAGATACACTAAGAATACATTTATTGGGTGTTCATAATTACACCTTGTACTTAATCGTGGGAGGGGCAGGTGCTGAGAGTGGAAGAAAGGAGCTGGATTCACTGGTGACATAATAACAGGGCCCACTCACTGGAAGTGCTAGTGAGATAAACTGTAGGGAAAGAGTATTTCCAGATGATGCTAGAAAGTAGGCCATTTAAGCACAGATTAAAAACTTAACTGGAACTAAAAAAATAATAATAAAAAATAAAAACTTATTAGAACTAATCTTCTGGGGATGTTGGACATTTTCATTATCTTAACTGTGGTGACAGTTTCGCAGGTATATACGTGTCAAAACTTATCAAACTGTACAACTTAAATATGTGTAGTTCACTGTATGTCAGTTACACCAATAAAACTATTAGAAAATTTATGAAAACTAGTGTAAATATGTGCTCCAGCAAAAATCAATAGTTCCCCTGAAAACATATTCTCATCTTTAGCTGAAAGTTTAGTGAGCCAAGTGAAAGAGAAAAAATTCAGTCTGACAGATTCAATTTCTCAGCTGCAAAACAAAACCAAGACCTTTTTTTTTTGGACTGAGAAGTGGCTCCTCCTTCTGGAAGTCTTCATTACTACAAGAAGAAACACAGGCCCAACATCTGGAAACACAGCTCTACTACAATGGGCTTTGAGTTGGTTTTAAAACTAGTAGACTCCATTCCTTTTAGCGTGTACAGCTCAACACACTTTGACAAATGTATGTAACCTTGTAAACACCATCACAGTCAAATCACAAAACATTTCCTTGTCCTCGAAAGTTCTCTCGTGCCCTGTTGCAGTCAACTGCCTTCCCCTCCACCTCCTGATTTCTGTTCCAAGAGAAAAACGTTGTCCCAATGTCATATGAGCATATGGTACTGTGGACTTCTGTAACTGGTTTCTTCTACAACTGGACATTTTAAGAAGCAGATATCTTAGAATGGAAGGCCAACTAAGTGCTGCCTCCAAAACAAGTTCCAAAAGACTATTTCTATGAACCCAGTACAGAAAAAAATGATCATGTGGGGGATACCACTTACGGGAGCGGGATGGTGATAATCACATCATTCAGTTCTAAATTATCTTCTTGTAACTCATATTCTATGTTGACATCACAGCCATTTCCACTCTCTGAGGGCCAGCAATTAACTGAGAAGAAAAGCAAAGCAGGAATACTCGAATATTAGAAAAAGAGTGGAGAGTGGGGCGCCTAGGTGGCTCAATCGTTAGGCGGCTGCCTTTGGCTCAGGGCATGATCCAGGGTCCTGGGATCGAGCCCCACAACGGGTTCCCTGCTCAGCAGGAAGCCTGCTTCTCCCTCTCCCACTGCCCCTGCTTGTGTTCCCTCTTTCCCTGTGTCTCTCTCTGTCAAATAGATACATACAATCTTAAAAAAAAAAAAAAAAAAAAAAGTGGAGAAAAGTTAAGATGGCAAATGAAAGCTGACAGCTAGCTGCAGGCCTTCATATAAAGTATTATAAAAAACTTTCAAAATTAGAGCTATTAAAAAATGAAAATGTAGGGACGCCTGGGTGGCTCAGTTGGTTAAGCGGCTGCCTTCGGCTCAGGTCATGATCCCAGCGTCCTGGGATCGGGTCCCACATCGGGCTCCTTGCTCAGCAGGGAGCCTGCTTCTCCCTCTGCCTCTGCCTGCCACTCTGTCTGCCTGTGCTCGCTCTCTCTCTGACAAATAGATAAATTTAAAAAAAAAAAAAAAAAAGGAAAGAAAGAAAACGTGATCAAAATATACAAAATGCAGCACTGAGCCCATTTTGAAAGAAAGCCATTTTGTCAACAAGAATTTTGCTACAGCAATGAAGATAAGCATGCACAAGGCCGGGCTATTTCTGTTCTCAGTGCAGACCAGCTTAGTGGGACTGACCAGAAGCACTTACTTGTCAGTGGAATAAAGGATTCTTCTGTGGTTTGTAGCCTCCATTTTAGCACTCCTACGTCACTGTTAACTGGAAATGACTTCTCTGGATTCTTCAAGCCAATCAGAGATTCTGCAGTGAAAAGTTTTTTATCTACATTTGGATGGGTCTGAAATGAAAAGTAAAAGAAAAACTTCTGAGTTCAGACATGACAAGATAGCAAACAAACTCCCTCTGGTCCTACATGGTCCATAATCTAAACATCTAAAGTAGAGGACCACGGGGCTCTGCTGGTGGTGGAGCATGCAGCTGCTGATCTTGGGGTTCTGAATTCAAGGTCTGTACTGGGTGTAGAGATGACTTAAAAATAAAATCCTGGGGGCGCCTGGGTGGCTCAGTGGGTTAAAGCCTCTGCCTTTGGCTCGGGTCATGATCTTGGGGTCCTGGGATCGAGCCCCGCATCGGTCTCTCTGCTCTGCAGAGAGCCTGCTTCCTCCTCTCTCTCTCTCTGCCTGCCTCTCTGCCTACTTGTGATCTCTGTCAAATAAATAAAATCTTTTAAAAATAAATAAATAAATAAAATCCTGGGGCGCCTGGGAGGCTCAGTGGGTTAAAGCCTCTGTCTTCAGCTCAGGTCATGATCCCAGGGTCCTGGGATCGAGCCCCACATTGGGCTCTCTGCTCAGCAGGGAGCCTGTTCTCCTCCCACCCGGCCTACTTGTGATCTCTCTCTCTCTCTCTCTCTCTGTCAAATAAATAAATAAATCTCAAAAAAAAAAAAAAAAGAGTATGTAAAAGAATGTCAATTTCTTTTGATTTAAGAGATGTCCCTTCTTTAAAGACTTTTAAGGGGCGCCTGGGTGGCTCAGTGGGTTAAGGCTTCTGCCTTCGGCTCAGGTCATGATCCCAGGGTCATGGGATTGAGCCCCATGTCGGGCTCTCTGCTCGGCAGGGAGCCTGCTTCCTCCTCTCTCTCTGCCTGCCTCTCTGCCTGTTTGTGATCTCTGTCTGTCATATAAATAAATAAAATCTTTAAAAAAAATAAAATAAAATAAAATAAAGACTTTTAAAAAGATTTAAGACATTTTGAAAATAGGAACTGGGTTCCTATTTGGCTCAGTTCATTGAGTGGCTAACTCTTGATTTCAGCTCTGTTTATGATCTTGGGGTCACGGGATCAGGCCCTGCATCGGGCTCTGTGTTTGACAGGAGTCCTGCTTGAGATTCTCTCTCTCCCTGTCCCTTGTCCCCACCCCCACCCTGAACTCTCACAAGTGCACTCTCTCTATATAAAATAAATAAATAAAATAAATCTTTTAGGGGCATCTGGATGGCTCAGTTGGTTAAACATCCGCCTTCAGCCCAGGTCATGATCCCAAGGGCATGGGACAAAGCCGCACACTGGGCTTCCTGCTCAGTTGGGGGAGCCTGTTTCTTCCTCTCCTTCTACCCACTAACTTGTGCTATATCAAATACATAAAATTTTTTTTTTAAAGATTTTATTTATTTATTTGACAGACAGAGATCACAAGTAGGCAGAGAGGCAGGCAGAGGAGAGAGAGGAGGAAGCAAGCTCCCTGCTGAGCAGAGAGTCTAATGTGGGGCTCGATCCCAGGACCCTGGGAGCTGGGAACATGACCTGAGCTGAAGGCAGAGGCTTTAACCCACTGAGCCACCCAGGCACCCCATCAAATACATAAAATCTTTAAAAAATAAATTAAAATAAATAATCTTTAAAAAATAGTTAATTTTAAAAAGTAACTTCAACTCTAAGGCGTTTTGTTTGTAACTGAACAAGTTAATAATTTTGTAATTTAAAAGGCTGAAGACCTGTAACCAAGTCCTTTCTAAAAATACTTCATAGGAAGCAACATCCTGGTAGGGCCAAGCAAGCCAAGTAGAAGACAACTGATCAGATGCCTGGGTCATATAGCAGTCCTGGCCTTACAGTCAGAAGGCAGGAGAGGGAAAAGCTCTGTGGAAAGTTAGTTGCAATTCTGTGCACAGCAATAAGTTGTTCCATGCAGGCCAACTAAAATGGACTAATCTTTTAAAAAGAAGTCAGATTAAGAGAGAAAAGGGAGGGGCGCCCAGGTGGCTCAGTCACTTAAGCGTCTGCTCAGGTCATAATCCTGGAGTTCCAGGATCAAGCCTGGTGATGGATCCCCCCTCAGTGGGGAGTCTGCTTCTCCTTCTGTCCCTCACCCCACCTGTATCCTCTCTTTCTCCCTGATAAATAAAACCTTTAAAAAAAAAAAAAGAGAGACAGACAGACAGAAAAGGGAAAAGAAATAACTCCTGGACAGTAGCCTACATATACTTTAAGAGCCAGCAAAGCTGTTATCAGAACTATAAAGCAGTACTTCCAAAAGGCAACTTTGTGCTGATTATGGGGGGAAAACAGATAAAAAGATATTCTTCCCTGAAAATGATTTTTGTGACAAGAAATACAAGATCAACCATTTAAATAAAATGTGACAAAACAACTCTAATAATACAAAGAAGCTTCATACATATCCAGGTAGACGAACATACATATTTATTTTATAAGGATTTTTATTAACTTTTCAAAAACACCACTAGATATTGCCCTTCAAGGGCGCCTGGGTGGCTCATGTGGTTAAAGCTTCTGACATCAGCTCAGGTCATGATCTCAGGGTCCTGGGACTGAGACCCAAACCATGCTAGGCACTCAATAGGGAGTTTGCTAAATTCTCTCCCTCTTCCTCTGCCCCTCCCCCTGCTCTCACACGCGCTCTCAGTAAATAAATAAATCTAAAAAACTTTGCCATTTTAAAAAAACTGTATTTCAAGCAATATCCTGAACTATTTTACTCTTTGCATAACAGTAACAAAAAAGCATCTATATCTTTCTTAAAGAGTATGAAGTCATTAATTCAATTTCAAAATGATCTTTCATTTAATTCTACTATTAAAAGTGTTATTATAGGGGCGCCTGGGTGGCTCAGTGGGTTAAGCCGCTGCCTTCGGCTCAAGTCATGATCTCGGGGTCCTGGGATCGAGTCCCGCATCGGGCTCTCTGCTCAGCAGGGAGCCTGCTTCCTCCTCTCTCTCTCTGCCTGCCTCTCTGCCTACTTGTGATCTCTCTCTGTCAAATAAGTAAATAAAATCTTTAAAAAAAAAAAAGTGTTATTATAATACAACTGTCAGTTGCTCTCAACCCACCTGGTAACAGATATACTGCCTCAAGGTATCGCTGTATGTAATAAATTAACTTCTTTCCTAGGCATCTAGAATGGCACTAGCTACCTAAATTAATTTTCTGTGTTCTGTGGTTCACATGAGAAGCTCCAGTTGAAAAAGACTATGCTAGGCAAATAAACTGAAGTTGTTTTTTGTTTTTGTTTTGTTTTGTTTTTTTTAATTTTATTTAGGGGCACCCAGGTAGCTCAGTGGTGAAGCCTCCCCCTTTGCCTCAGGTCATGATCTCAGGGTCCTGGGATCGAGCCCTCCATTGGGCTCTCTGCTCGGCTGGGAGACTGCTTCCTCCCTCTCTCTCTCTGCCTGCCTCTCTACTTGTGATCTCTCTGTCAAATAAATAAATAAAATCTTAAAAAAAAAAAAAAGATTTTATTTACTTATTTGAGAGACAGAGAGACAACAAGAAAGAGCACAGGCAGGGGGGAAGGGCAGAAGGCGAAGGGGAAGCAGACTCCCTGCTGAGCAGGGAAATCTGACACAGGGCTCGATCCCAGGGCTCTGAGATCATGACCCCGGCTGAAGGCAGACACTTAGCCCGAGCCACCCAGGCATCCCAGACAAACCGAAGTCTTAATACTCCCTTATCCAAAGCCTCTACACACCTGTAGCTGAACCCCTTTCTTATCTTCATTTTCCACATGAAGACGAATTCGGCCAAATTTATCATCTGAGATCCTAAGCATGATCATGCCATGCAGTTCCATATTCTGCAATCCTCCATCCCGTCCACAAGTCAGTGTGATCTTTTCCTCAACCTTCATGTGCACACTGTAGAGAAAAAGTAATAAATTTGTTCATAAAGGCAGAAACCAGAATTCCCTTTCTCCAGGGTTTAACAGTGATTAGCCATCAACAACTTATTTTAAGGTGCTATTGGTGTACACCCAGAATTTAAAGCATTAAACCTTTTATCCCACAGAAAAGTTTCCACCTGGAAAAGTTCCCACCTGTGCGAACAATAGTAGTTATTCACTGAAGAACTGTTTACAATAGAAGTTTTGAAACAGATGTCCATTAATAGGGAGCTGCTTAAATACATAAAAGTATATCCACAAAAATGAATCCTAAGCAGTTGTGAAAAGAGGTTAAAAACTAAAAATGCTTTTCATTTGAAAATAATTTCAAAAACTAAAAATTAAAATTAAACTAGGAATACATTTATACCTTTTTAAAATGCTGTTAACATTTTATCCCACCATTTGTTTTATCATTTGCATACTCTCTGCAACTACTATTTTCTTCCTGATCCACTTACAGGCAGATTATACACCTCTTGGCCCTTTACCTCTGAACACTTCAGAGTACATCGTGTGAAAATAGGGATATTCTCTTACATAACCACAGAACTGTTACTAACTTCGCAAACTGACATCGATACTTTCTCTACTCTACCATCCATATGCCAATTCTGTCAGTTGACCTAGTAATGTCCTTTAAAATAGTACAAGATCCCAGGGCGCCTGGACAGCTTGGTCGGTCGAGCGTCCAACTCTTGATTTCGCCTCAGGTCATGATCTCAGGGTCCTGGAATCGAGCCCTGCATTGGGTTCCACGCTCAGTGCAGTCTGCTTGGGATTTTCTCTCTCTCTCTCTCTCCCTCTGCTCCTCCCCCCACTCAAGCATGTTCAGTGTCTCTATGAGATAAATAAATGGATAAAAGCTGTAAAAGAAAAAAAAATAAAGTAGTACAAGATCCAATCTAGGATCAAGTATTATTAGATGTCATGTCTTTATAGCTTCAAATAAGGATATTCTCATCTCCAAAATAAGTAAGTGAAAAAAATAATTGGAAAATGTGTCTAGTATGCTACCACTTAGGTATTAAAAAAAAAGAAGAAGAAGATAACATGTTTTTGTGTTTTTTTTTTAATTTATTTATTTGACAGAGATCACAGGCAGGCAGAGAGGCAGGCAGAGAGAGTGGGGGGAAGCAGGCTCCCCGCTGAGCAGAGAGCCCAATACGGGGCTCAATCCCAGGACCCTGAGATCATGACCCGAGCCGAAGGCAGAGTCTTAACCCACTGAGCCACCCAGGTGCTCCAATAACATGTTTTTATTCACCTACATATAGACTATACTTCTCCAAAGAATATACCAAAAACCTAGTTAATACTAGTTGCCTCCAAAAAGAGAAACTTGCCATGATGGGTGGGAGAAAGACTTTTTGTTGTAATACTTTTTCTCCCCTTAGACTTAATTTAATTAATTTACTTAAGTAGGGAGGGTGAGGACCAGAGGCAGAGGGACCAGCAGACTCCATGCTGAGCATAAGCCTGACACGGCGCTCAGTCTCATGAGCCTGAGACCACAACCTGAGCTGAAATCAAGAGTTGGACACTTAACGGACTAATCCACCCAGGGACCCCTGTAATACTTTTTGAACCTTTTAAATTTTGAACTATATGAATGTATAACCTAATTAAAAAATCAGTAAAATGAAAAGTGTTACTGCTCTGGGCAATTACTAAGTACAATCTATCCATATTTTTTTTTACTAAAGCTATCTTTAACTGGGTGAACTGCAGACACTAAAAAGAATACTCTGGCATCCTACTTTGTTCCAATATATAAAAGTCTTCCCAGAAACAAAGGCATGATACATAAGACCACAAAGGAATGTATCTTTTTGTTTTGGTCTGGTTTTTTTAGTGAGTAAAGACACAGAAGTTTATTAAGTGGAGATACAGAAAAAGCTCTCAAGAGTGAGAGTCGTTCCAACAGGATTGCCCCAAAGGAGTGTATCTTAAAACAACGCAGGGTTAGGGCACCTGGGTGGTTCAGTCAGTTGAGCCTCTAACTCTTGGTTTCAGCTCAGGTCATGATCTCAAGGTCATGAGATGGAGTCCCATACTGGGCTCCACACGGAGCAGGAAGTCTGCTTACAATTCTGCCCCTCTGTCTCTGCCTCCTCCCCTACTCACGCACACACAGGATCCCACTTACTTTCACAAGAGTTTGCTCCATGCTCAAGAAACATTTCATCATTTAAAAAGAGTCTCAAGCCGGGACGCCTGGGTGGCTCAGTCGGTTAAGCGCTGTCTTCGGCTCAGGTCATGATCCCAGCGTCCTGGGATTGAGCCCCACATCGGGCTCCTTGCTCAGCAGGGAGCCTGCTTCTCCCTCTGCCTCTGCCTGCCACTCTGTCTCCTGTGCTCGCTCTCTGGCTCTCTCTCTCTCTCTCTGACAAATAAATAAATAAAATCTTAAAAAAAAAAAAATTAAAAAAAAAAAAAGAGTCTCAAGCCCTCTCTAATACATGATGGTTTCCAACATTTTTTAGTTTTTTTTAAGATTTTATTTATTTATTTGTCAGAGAGAGATCACAAATAGGCAAAGAGAGAGAGAGAGAGAGGAGGAAGCAGGCTCCCCTGGCACCCCTCCAACATCTTTTTTAAACAGTGTCAAGCCTCTGTCTCACTCAAAGCCACTAAGAGCAGCACAGGGGCTGTAGTGACTTCAGATTTGTATCCATGCAAACCTGTTCATCTCATACAGGACAGGACATACAAGATAACCTTGCACACACCTGATAAAAAGTACCCTCTCAGACTCATCTTTCCTTTTTTTTTTTAAAAAGATTTTATTTATTTATTTGAGAGAGAGAGAGACAGCACAAGTAAACAGAGCAGTAGGCAGAGGGAGAAGGAGAGGGAGAGGGAGAAGCAGGCTCCCCGCTGAGCAGGGAGCCTGACCCCAGGACCTGGGATCACAACCTGAGCCGAAGGCAGCCGCTTAACTGACTGAGCCACCCAGGCGCCCCTCAGACTCAGCTTTCACTTCACCCCAAAACTATCAGCAACAGAGAAGCCTGGGCTTCAACTGAATAAATTTGAGTCATGAATATGTGAACTTGGCAACTACATATTTTATGAACCAGTCCTGACATAAGAGACAAATCAAAATATTCAGGATGCCTGGGTAGCTGTCAGTTAAGCATCTGCCTTCTGCTCAGGTCATGATCCCAAGCTCCTGGGATCGAGTCCTGCATCACGCTCCTTGTTCAGCAGGGATCCTGCTTCTCCCTCTGCCTGCCAATCCCCCTGCTTGTCCACTTGCTCTCTATCTCTGACAAATAAAATCTTAAAAAAAAATTCTCGGGGCACCTGGGTGGCTCAGTGGGCTAAGCCTCTGCCTTCAGCTTGGGTCATGATCTCAGGGTCCTGAGACTGAGCCCCGCATCGGACTCTCTGCTCAGCGAGGAGCCTGCTTCCCCCCAACCCCGCCTGCCTGCCTCTCTCCCTACTTGTGATCTCTCTGTCCAATAAATAAATCTTTTTTTTTTAATATTTTACTTATTTATTTGACAGGCAGAGATCACAAATAGGCAGAGAGAGAGGAGGAAGCAGGCTCCCCGCCAAGCAGAGAGGCCGACGCAGGGCTTGATCCCAGGACCCTGGGATCATGACCTGAGCTGAAGGCAGAGGCTTCAACCCACTGAGCCACCCAGGTGCCCCCCAATAAATAAATCTTAATAAAAAAAAAATTATCTACTGGGTTTAAGTACTGAAAAGGCAAGAGATAATGTTAATTTGCTGTTAAGAGATATTTATAAATTTTGTATTAAAGACTGGGTCCCCTTAAAGTTTAATTAAAAGAAGACTTGCCAAAATATAACACAGAGGACACCACAGCTCTAGCGCTCTAATTCAAGTGCACTTTAAGAGAACAGGCATACACCTGGCATAAAGACAAATTACTTTTCCTTTTTTAAGTTTTATTATTTTTTTATCTCAAGTTTTTATTTAAATAAAGTTTTATTTATTTAAGTAATCTCTACACCTAACACGGGGCTCAAACTTACAACCCCGAGATCAAGAGTTGCGTGCTCCACCAACTAAGCCAGCCAGGCGCCCCACGACAAGTTACTATTAAATTTACCCAGCACACTTGGGGGCCTGGGGTGCTCAGTCGGCTAAGTGTCTGACTCTTGATGTCGGCTCAAGTCATGATATCAGGGTCCTGAGATTGAGCCCCCCGTGGCCTCCCGTGGGGCTCTGCACTAAGCTCGGAGCCTGCTTGAGAGTCTCTCCTTCTTCCTCTGCCCTTCCCCACGCTTGTGCCCATGAACTCTCTCGCTCATAAAATCTTAAAAAACAATTTCCCTTTCCTTTTGCATTCCTCCATACACGTGCCAGAAAAACAAACACAAAAACTTAGCCAGCAGAGACTTAATGAAAGTTAAGTTCTAAATTCCATAGAAAATAAATAGCTGAGAGCCCCAAATCATGGTAATGGGAATAAAAAAAAAAAGACGCCATGTTAAATCTAGGATATACTCTAAGTCTTTTAAATCAGGAAAAATTAAAAGATACACAAAAAATTTGTAATGCACTGAAATAAACATTTTTACACATTATGTGATCTGTTCTTATTGAAAAAGTTCCTGCTTACCTTTCCATATTAATGGGTGGAGCATGCACTTTGGTGGCTTCAGAAGTACGCTTGCCCATATTGGAGGACATGATAGTTTCACCTTCAGATTTCAATTTGTCCACAAAATTATCTACTTCCTTCCCTTTGGCTCCAAGTTTCAAAGCCTTGCTGGGGCCTGAAGGTCTAAATGAAATAAGAAGAAAGAACAAAATAAGAAAAACATCACAACTAACAAACATTAATTAATAACCCCATAGCATTCAGGGTTTCCCTGAAACTGTTCTTTAGGACGAAAGTGAAGATATCAAAGGAAAAACTCAAGCATCCTAGGGTTTAGTGGAACATTAGACTATTCCCTGCCCAAACTGGCAGCTGAGTCACTATTAATACGTAAGCTTCAGGTGCCTGGGTAGCTCAGTCAGTTAAGCATCTGCTTTCAGCTCAGGTTGATCCCAGGGGCCTGGGACTGAGTCCCGCACTGGGCTCCCTGCTCAGTGGGAAGCTTGCATCTCCCTCTCCCCTCTGCTCATTCTCCGTCTTTTTCTCTCTCTCCTTCTCTATTAAATGAAATAAAATAATACATAAGCTTCAAAGACCTAAAGACCAAAGGTACATTTATAAAAGCACACATGACTGGATGAAAACTTTGTACTATCCATGCTGATAAATATACCCGTGCATTAAAAACTCTTGCATACACTTCCAGGTAGTTGACAGATTCTCCCAGAAATGTATTCACACCAAGATTAAAAAATCCATTTTCTAGGGACGCCTAGGTGGCTCAGTTGGTTAAGCAGCTGCCTTCGGCTCAGGTCATGATCCCAGCGTCCTGGGATCAAGTCCCACATCAGGCTCCTTGCTCAGCAGGGAGCCTGCTTCTCCCTCTGCCTCTGCCTGCCACTCTGTCTGCCTGTGCTCACTCGCTCTCTCTCCTTCTCTCTGACAAAAAAAAAAAAAAAAAAAAATCCATTTTCTATAAACAGTTAAATATCCCCTCTTCTCCCAAAATATATAAGCCAACTCTCATGGTATAATCCATAAAAGAAACCTCTTTTACACAAAAATCTCCCACCACATTTAGATTTCTCCCTTATCCCTTTATCATGTAGCCAAACTTAATATTACATCTTATATCAAATCACTCATTATTTTCAACTTGCCCAGAAATCAGGTATCACTCCAAAATAGACACATACAGCCTTCATCTGCCTGTCTAGGGTTGCCAGTGATACATGAATTATACCTGGCTGGTGCAGGTGCCACTTTTGGTTTATCGGTTTCAATGATGGTCTCTGTGATCATGGCAGCTGTGCTGCCTCCAGATACTGCAGAGCTTCCAAATCCTCCAAATCCTGGTGCTTTTTTGCCCTGCCTCTCTGCATCTCTTCGGGCCTGTTGTAATTCCTTCGCTTTACGCCGCATCTCAGCCTTGGCTTCACGTTCTTGGGTCTACAAAAAGAGACATCCGTGGACGTGGCTTTGAGTACAGTCTAGACCAGCAAATGAGAACAGGAAAACAGTAAAGCCTAAAAGAAAGACACACAAACAAGAAGTCCCAAAGACGACCCTATGTATTTACCTCTCTAACCGCTCTGAACACCTTTTCCTCATGAGAATCCATTTCCGTGAAGGTTCTGATCTGTGCCAGGTTAACATTCTCCCGGTATCCCAGGGCAACAATTTCATCAAAAGCAAAAATTAAATCAAAACAGTGCTCTGATATCTCATTCTCCTCTAAGGCTCGGCAGTACTCCGGGATCTAATCGTGGGTAGCAGTGGAAAAGAAACATTTAAGATTTAGTAGCCTTTATGTTTCCTAAGTCTTATCCTTTAAAATACAGAAATTTCAAATAAAATAAAATACACAAATTTCAAAGAACCCAAATAGCAAGTTAGCAAGACTTTGGCATAAAGGGAGAGAGAGAGAGAGAGAAAGTGAGAGAGAGCGCGCGCGCACGTGTGGTGTCTGTATCAATAAGGCTTACCTAATGAATATTATCTAAAAATACGGACAAACAAGTATCAGAACCACAAAAACAGACTGAAGCAACAGCTTAAGAAATGAAAGGTCAGTTCACACATTCTTTTTTGGGGTACCCTATGCTAGGAGGACACACAGTGTCTACTGAATGAATAAACAGCTATAACAATAAACTATTGGGGTGGGAGGCATACAGCACGCAAACTGGTAAGCATCAGCTGCTTGGGGAAAAAAGAGTTTCACAGTGAAAATTTAAAGCAGAAAACTATGACCCACGATTACAAAAAGACTCTTACCACTCTTGAGAAAAGCCTTAGGGTCTCCAGATCTTCTAGGATGTTACTGTTTTTGGTAGTGATCAGCACCATGTACAGCTTCTCCATAGGCTGGTAAACGTATCTTACACTCTCTGTTTCTACAAACGTGTGTTGTTTTCCAGTGTTCATGAGCTTTGGAAAAGCTGCTAATAAGCCCTCAATCCGAGTTCGGGTCATCTCCACAAACTGTCGAGAAACAATAGCCTTTCCTGCTTTCGTGCAGACCGCAGCTGCCAACAGCACCTGCCAGGAACATACGTCTAAGTAAGTACTAATTATTTCTTCACATCTGTTCTCTTTTAGCACCCTCAGATCTTCCAAAGAATGACACACGCAGTTACTTAGTGATATGACTACTAGAATGCTGACTTTCAAACTCTCCTTCATTGCTCTTTTAATTCTAGTACATAATTCATAAAATAAAACTACAGTGAAGCAAAATGGAACTATCAGTACTATTTTTCAATAACTTACCTTAAGAAAAACTTAGTTAAAAAAAAAAAAAACTTTTGCCAAGTCTACAAATACATTTGTTAACAGATTTCCTATGACTCAGAAATGGGTTGCTTTCTACTTTGGCAGACCCATAAAGAATAGTTCAAACTTTTTCTTGGAACAGAAATCTCCACAGCAAAAAAAAAAAAAAAGAGGTCTGACCAGACAGATTAAAGGTTCATATATAAGCCCCTGATCTTTCCTTTTTTTTCCTAGAACATGGAACTAATCTAGCACGTCCAAATTTATCTTTTGTTCTTTGATTAATAAACACCATCCCACTATCTCACTTCTACACATGTCAACAATCTATAAAATGAAAAACTAAGTGACTCAATGTTTCACACAGGTTTTGACACCGGTCAATGATAAAGACGAACTGCCTTTTTTCTGGCATTCATTAAACAAAACCAAGCACCAGGGGAACGTGGGCGGCTCAGTCGGTTAAGTGTCTGTCATTGGCTCAGATCATGATCCCAGGGTTCTGCAGCTGAGCCCTGCATCAGGATTCCTGATCAACAGGAAGCCTGCCTCTCCCTCTGCCACCCTCCCTGCTCAAATAAAGAAATAAAATCTTAAAAAAAAAATCTTAAAAAAAAAAAAAAGAAAAGAAAAGAAACACCAAAGGAAGAACAAGAGACCTCAAATGTCATTAGCAAGGGAGTAAGGAAATTAAGAACAGTGTTAGTTGTCTCTGCAGTACAGGATCCCAAGAATTCACAAATACAAGTAACATTTTGGAAGCCTCAATGCTACAATACAACCTCTGAAATATCAACATCCCACTGGTCAGGCTTCTCAGCTATACAGAAACCTGTCCTCTACAAGTGAGCAAATGGAAGAAAAAACGAGTTAGTCAATTTAAATATTCTTATAGTCTAAATACATCAAAATAGTTCTATAATAATAATAGGAGAACACAATGTCCTTATCCATCAAGAATAGGTAACTAGGTATTTGGGAGATAACTACCATCATGTTTCTTTCCAAGCAGCTACATAAAAACAATTTAGATTGGGGCGTCTGGGTGGTTCAGTGGGTTAAACCTCTACCTTCCGCTCGGGTCATGATCTCAGGGTCCTGGGATAGAGCCCCGCATCTGGCTCTCTGCTCAGCAGGGAGTCTGCTCCCCCCTCCACTGCGCGGCCTCTTTCTCTGCCTGCCTCTCTGCCTACTTGTGATCTCTGTCAAATAAATCTTAAAACAAAACAAAACAAAAAAACTTACACTGGAAAAGTGATCTGTATCTTGTACAAATAATTTCCCTTTATCAAATGGATTTTTATTTTTGCTACTATCAACTCTACATAGAAATTTAATCATCCCGGCTTAAATTTACTTTTATGCTGCATAGAATTAAAAAGTTTTTAGCTGTTCCCATAAGCAGCCTGAGGTGATCTCTGAAAATGGTTCACCACTTACTTAACCCAGACAACCCTACAAAATCATGGAAATCAAGAGGTTCACATCTTTGCGTTCACTTTAAGAACACATGTGAAACCTTCCAAGCCATCAAGGGTATGTATATCTGAAAGCCACCAAGTACCTGAAGGATGTCACTTTACAGAAACAATGTGTGCCATCTCGTCACTATATTGGTGCAGTTGGTAGATGTGCCCAAGCCAAAGGGTGGGGCTGGACACAAGGTTGGTGGCCCAAAGAGTGCTGAATTTTTACTGCAAATGCTAAAAATTGCAGAGTAATACTGAACTTAAGGGTTTAAACACAGATTCTCTGGTCACTGAGCACATCCAACGGAACAAAGCCCCCAAGATGCAGCAAGAACTTACAGAGCCCATGGTCAAATTTACCCAGACATGAGCTCACTCTGCCCCACTGAGATGATCCTTACTAAAAAACAGAAGTCTGTTCCTAAACCAGAAGAGGAGGCTACACAGAAGAAAAAGATACCCAGGTGCCCCAAACTTTGTATTTTTTTTTTAAAGATTGTATTTATTTGTTTGACAGACACAACAAGAGAGGGAAAGCAAGCAGGGGGAGTGGGAAAGGGAGAAGCAGGCTTCCCGATGACCAGGGACCCCCCCCACCCCCCCACAATGTGGGGCTTGATCCCAGGACCCTGGGATCATGATCTGAGCTAAAGGCAGACGCTCAACTGAATCAACCAGGCACCCCTGTCTTTAACTTTAAATTAGCAATACGAAATAAATATTTCTTCAGATAAGGGGAGGGGTAATTTTTGGTACACAAATAATGGTAATATTTTAATCACTAAGGACATGAAACTGACCTAAAATTATTACCAGGCCAAGTTATTTGTTCAGAAGGCTAAAACCAAATGTACTCAAGAAATTCAGTTTCACATTAATTTTTATAGGAGGTTCATGTTTCAACCATCTACATATTTCTGGCAAAAAAAAAATTCTTTTAAATAAAAATCCCATCACTGTTTCAGCTTACACATGACAAGCAGGTAAGTCTCTGTGCTGGTCAATGAAGGCTTACATGACACATATGTCCAAAGAAGGTAAGACTTTTGCTCCAAAATTATCCCTGAGAAAATAGCTATACTGCATAAAGACTTGTTCATAGCAGCATTATTCATAATAATGAAAATAAACTAAAAAGTGAAAACCCAAGTCTATCGAATGATGAATGAATAAGCAAAATGTGGTTTATCCATACAATGGCATATTACTCAATCATAAAAATAAATGAACATGGATGAACTTTGAAAATACTGTGCTAAATGAAAGAAACTAGACCACATCTTACATGGTTCCATTTATATGAAATATCCAGAATAGCAAATCCAGAGAAGAAAGTAGATTAGTGGTTGCCAGAGGCTAGAAAAGGGAAATGAGTGGCTGCTAATGAGTATGGAGTTTCTCTTTGGGGTTATGAAAATGTTCTAAGCTTAGATAGTGGTGATAGTCGTACAACTTTGTGAATATATGAAAACATCTATTGAATCATAGAATTTAAAAGGCTAAATTTTATGATATGTACATTATAGCTCAATTAAAAACAAAAAGGAGGGTAGGGGCACCTGGCTGGCTCAGTCAGTAGAACTTGTGACTCTTGGTCACAAGATTGGGGCGCGAGGGTGGCTCAGGTGGTAAAGTGTCTGTCTTTGGCTCAGGTAATGATCTCAGGGATCCTGGGATCCAGTCCCATGTTGGGCTTCCTGCCCAGTGGGGAGTCCACTTCTCCCTTTCCCTCTGCCCCTCCCATAAAAAAATAATTATGCTTTGATTAACTGGGGGATCTGAGTGTGTAAAGATGAAGAAACACTTGGGTTTTAGTAGGACCTAAGCTGGAAAACTCTGAGACTTTGAGTCATTCCACTACACAGGTACAAGAAAAATAAGGCTCCCAAAGTAGGATCAAAGTGCCCACTTTAAGTATGGCTCTAAGCCTGGAAATACCCAAGATAGCACAATCAGAGAGACCACAAAGCTGACACAGGTTTCTATTCACTATGTTATTCCTGTCACCCCTGGAACATAAGGTCACCTCTAAACAAGATAAATTTAACCTATTCTAAGTCAATATTCATTTCCTTAAATGCCTTGAAATAAAAAAGCTTCCCTTCACATCAGGGTTTACCAATGTTTAACAATTATTAAAATCCAGTATACACTAAAAGATAAGTTAATTTTTCCAACTGTAATTTGATCTGATTTTCTCTGGGGAAGAGTGAGTATGATTCTCTATAAAATTGTTTTAATTTTTTTTCACTTTTGGAAAAGAACATTTAGACCTAACAGGACCCTTCAAGAGCCCTTGATTGTTTTTATAGATGTAGATACTGAAGGCCCAAAAGTTAGGTGATCTCTCCAGGATTGTTTAATTAAAAAAAAAAAAAATCCCCATTAAGTTGAGCTTTGTCAGACAAATTTTCTTTTAATAATACTTAAACAGTTTGAATATATCATAATTTATGTTTGGATTAAATAACAACTCTCTTCTACCCAGATTTAACTACACAAATCTGCTCGGCCGGGAGCCTGCTTCCCCTCTCTCTGCCTGCCTCTCTGCCTAATTGTGATCTCTGTCTGTCAAATAAATAAATATAAAATCTTTTAAAAAAAAGAAAAGAAACTTAAAGAATTAGGTTTCTGTTCTGCCTCTACCACTGTGTATTGCATACGTCACTTAACTGCTTCCCCAAAATAGAGATTAGTTCATATGAAATCTAAAGTGATTTCCCATCTTCATGATTTTACAAGTTAAGCATCTGAAAACTTTACAGCAACTAAAAATGCACAATACCTCCACTTTACACCCGCTGCTCCAGGGGCAACTACTTCGGAACAGTATTTTACATCAACACTAAGCTGCTAAAAGGCAAGTACCTCATCTAAACAAATCATGTGTGTGCACAGTAGGTGTGTGAGACAAGCTGCTGTACCATTTCTTCATCCTCACTAGTGATAGAGATCCGAAAATAACAGGTAGTAATTCAGCATAAACATGCATAAAGAAAAAAAGCCAAAGAGTTCCTTGAAGCTCTAAATACTTTCATATTTCTCACTTTGAGATTTAGGCAGTCACTTTCTCCCTTGTAATTCACTGTAATGATGATATATATATAAATATTGTCATATATATGTATATTCATATATATATGATTCATGATCACATTAAGGGTAGTTTCTACAAGTGTCATAGAGAACCATTTTGTCTTTCCTGTTTGCACGAGAGAAGCAGAGGGAAAATTACAATAAAATCTAGATCACATACAAAACCTAAAACTTGGAAAGTTACTCAGTGAGAGTTTTAAGCTCATCACAAGTTTCTTGTAGAGAATAAAAATAAAAGGACACTGTTCTCGGTTTCTGCAGTAAACTTTCTCTTTGGAGAATAAGTAGATGGCAAATCAACGGAAACTCAAGAAAATCATTTTCATTCTTTCCTGTTCTCTCAAACAACAATCAAAAAGATAAAGAAAACAAAAGCTGTGCAGCTGCTGTATACAAATATATATACAAAAAAATATATATACAAAAGAAAATAAAAGCAATAATAACCCCCTAATTGGGGACTGATATTACTGTGTAGGATTTCAGTTTCTCCCTCAGTATATACAGATCATCCACACAAACCCAAATCTAGCTTTCTAATAACTAATGACTTTTGGAACTGAATACTATTATTTATATTGAATGTGTCCGCTCTAGTTCATTCACTGCTCTACTGAGTGAGTAAGAACAGTATTCTGTAGGTAAGCAAAGATCTTAAACACACTGTTGCTACGATGAGCCTTCATGTCATTTATTCAAATTTAAATTTATTGGGGCGCCTGGGTGGCTCAGTCGGTTAAGCATCCAACTCTTAATTTCAGCTAAGGTAAGATCTTGAGCTAAAGCCAAAGGTAATTTATTTTTTTTCAAAAATCAACATTTATTACATCTTAAACTAATTTTTTTTTAAAGATTTATGTATTTGAGGGGCACCTGGGTGGCTCAGTGGGTTAAAGCCTCTTTCTGCCTTCAGCTCGGGTCGTGATCCCAGGGTCCTGGGATTGAGCCCTACATCGGGCTCTCTGCTCCGTGGGGAGCCTGCTTCCTCCTCTCTCTCTGCCTGCCTCTCTGCCTACTTGTGATCTCTGTCAAATAAATAAATAAAATCTTAAAAAAAAAAAAGATTTATGTATTTGAGAGAGAGAGAGCACAAGCAGTAGGGAGCAGGAGGGAGAGGGAGAGAGAGTCCCAAGCTGACTCCGCAATGAGCACAGAGCCTGACTCAGGGCTCAATCTCAGGACACCAAGATCATGACCCAAGCAGAAACCAAGGGCTGGACACAACCAACCGCACCACCTAGGCTCCGGGACTTGAAACTAATGCTACCACTGTGTATCAATGTTATCATTGTGTATCAAATTGTATCAACTTACAAATTTGAAATAAGGACATGATATAGCTACAAAACAAAAACCCACATACAACATTTATGTACTGATATGTACAATTTACTCTGAAATGCAAAAAAAAAAGAGAGAGAGAGAGAGAGAGAGAGAGAGGCTTGGCTGGCTAGATGATTAAATGAGTGATGAACAACCGTAGTGAAATGTTACAGAATCTAGCTACTCCTCATATGGGTGTTCACTGAAGTTGTTTCAACTTTTCTAGATGTTTGAAAAATTTGGAGTGCCTGGGTGGCTCAGTCTAAGCGTCTGCCTTCAGTTCAGATCATGATCCTAATGGGATCAAGCCCCACTTCTGGCTCCCTGCTCAGCAGGAAGCCTGCTTTTCTCTCCCCGACTCCCTCAGCTTGTGTTCCTGCTCTTGCTATCTCTCTGTCAAATAAATTTTTAAAATCTTTAAAAAAATTAAAATTTATAATACTATGTTGAGGAAAAATCAACTTTCAGAAGTTTTATTTTATTATTATTATTCTTTTTCTAGGTAGGTTCCACACCCCAATGTGGGGCTTGAATTCACCGCCCTGAGACTGAGTCGTATGCTCTACCGACTGAGCTAGCCAGGCACCCCAACTTTCAGAAGTTTTCATACAATTTTTAGATCCAAGAAATCTTACAAAACATCACCCTATCTGGACAATTCCACTGTCCAGGGATCTCTCTGTAAAGGAATAAGACCCAAAAACATTACACAGAAATAATACTTAGTAACTTCTAAGACTCAACGGAGCAGGATGTACTAAGTTTTTCTCCAGAATACACCAATCTGGGTATCTGGGTCAAGTCCCATATAATTTTTTAAAAATGCATATTTATACATGACACAACTGTATGTATATGCACAGATATCCAAATGACATGCAAAACATATATATATTTTTAAGATTTTATTTATTTATTTGACAGACAGAGATCACAAGTAAGCAGAGAGGCAGGTAGAGAGAGGAGGAAGCAGGCTCCCTGCTGAGGAGAGAGCCGGATGTGGGGCTCGATCCCAGGACCCTGAGATCATGACCTGAGCCCAAGGCAGAGGCTTTAACCCACTGAGCCACCCAGGCGCCTCCAAAACATATTTTATGTTTATCACTTAACACCTAGGGCTTTACCATCTCTCAGTTATCAATGAATTAAAAATATTAAGTTTAAGAACTTTTCAACAAACAAGATTTTTGTAAAGATTATATCCGCTTTATATAATACAAGGGTTTAATTTTGCTATTAAAATTACAATATCCTCCAAAATGTACTACAAATACAACCAGGATGTAAACAGAAAAGGAATTAAAAAATCACCATCCATGGGATGCCTGGGTGGCTCAGTTGGTTAAGCAGCTGCCTTCGGCTCAGGTCATGATCCCAGCATCCTGGGATCGAGTCCCGCATCGGGCTCCTTGCTCAGCAGGGAGCCTGCTTCTCCCTCTGCCTCTGCTGCCACTCTGCCTGCCTGTGCTCCCTCACTCGCGCGCGCTCTCTCTCTGACAAATAAATAAATAAAATCTTAAAAAAAAAAAAATCACCATCCAAATACTGAGACTCCTAGTGGAAATGAACAAAGGAGTTTTTGGAAAGTTTATGTCCAACAGTAAAGTTTTATGAGGCAAACTGTCTAGATGCAATTTATTTGCCTGAAGCTGAAAACAAAAACCTTTTAGTGGTTGAAAGACCAGGCATGAATCCCACCTCACCACCATCCCATCTAGAGAGGTTGTCAGCTGGGGCGCCTGGGTGGCTCAGTGGGTTAAAGCCTCCGGGCTCTCTGCTCAGCAGGGAGCCTGCTTCCCCCTCTCTCTCTGCCTACTTATGATCTCTCTCTGTCAAAAAAATGAAATCTTTAAAAAAAAAAAAAAAAGGTGTCAGCAGAACTTAATATGACCAGCACCAAATTACATGTCATCTCAAGTATGTAGAAAGATGCTTTAAACCAACTATTAATCTATTAACTAGAAAATAAAATCCTTCAGAAAATTGAAAGGCATAAAGTACACTAAAAAATTACTGGCTCGGGGCGCCTGGGTGGCTCAGTGGGTTAAAGCCTCTGCCTTCGGCTCTGGTCATGATCCCAGGGTCCTGGGATGGAGCCCCGCATCCGCCTCTCTGCTTAGCAGGGAGCCTGCTTCCTCCTCTCTCTCTGCCTGCCTCTCTGCCGACTTGTGCTCCCTGTCAAATAATAAAATCTTTCAAAAAAAAAAATTACTGGCTCATTTGAAACCAAATAATTTCTCCTACTTCATAGATATCCGCAAATTGTGATAAAACAAGATTTCGTGGAGTCAGCACTGTGTTTTGTCGGTCCCATCCTCACACACATTAATTTTTTCCACCTCTACCACATATGAGAACACAAAGATCACGCATCTGAAGGCAAGTAACAGGTCCCCCGGTACAATCCCTTCTTACCCCTCCTCCTCCTCCTCTCTGAGACTTCTGGTAACGATATGCCAACAACACATCTGACTTCACCCGAACCCTAAGTTCCTTGAAAACAGAAAGCCCGTGTTCTCTAGGACTCGCTCGCCTTTTCCCCACGCTCCATACACCGCAGATACGAACACTGACAAATGGACACACCTAAATTCTGTAGTAGTGGAAGGTTTCAGGGACACTTGGGTCCTACAGATTCGTGTTAGAAGTTACTCCTTCCTGTTCTACGCCTCCTTTCGAACTTTCCTCTATTTCCCCCGTCCGAGCAAACAAAAGAAGCCCTGAACACCAATGGATCTGGATTTCGAGTATCCCGGGCCTACCAAACACCGGGGATGAGAGGAGAGCTGATTCCCTAAGACAGGGAGCTCCCCCACCCCCAGAAGAGAAGCCCAATCGGCCGAGCCCGGCAACCATAAAACCTGCTGGACACTAGCGCCGAGGTGCGAGGTCTGCAGCGCGAGGGTCCAAGCCACACCACCAAGAGGTTCTCGAACAGCAAACACCCCTGGCCCAGCAGAGGAGGGTGTCCAGTTGGGGGGTGGGGAGGGGGAAGGGGTGTGGGAGCAACGGGAGAGGGACTGCAGGCAGGTCCCTCGGATCTCCCGGGAGGTCGGACACAGGGCGGGGAAGGCCACACTGCTTGCGGATCCCTGAGGGAAGCGCCCGGCTCCAGGCCCTCGGGGCGGGACTCCTCGTCTCCAGCACCAGGCCGTCCGGCAGGCAGAACGGCCGACCGAAGCCAGATCCTGGGAATTCGGCCTGGCTCGGGTCTTACCATGGTGAGGACGGTGGGGGGTTCACCCGCGCTTCCCGCTCCACTGGGGCTGGGGTCAGGGGAAGGGGAGCACCGGCCGCTCCAGACCTGCTACCCCCCTGTCAAGAGCCGCTACCGCTTTGCCTCTTGCCAAGATGGCGGCCTCGAGCCACGTCTCCAACCGGAAATGGCGCGGGTCAAAGGGCGGAAGGCGGGGCTCCGTGGGGTGGGGAATGTGCCGGTACCCGGCTGCTGGGCAGGTTTTGCCAGGGAGCAGGTATGGGGCTTGCTCTATAGCGGTGGGACCTCATGTTGCTGTCCTTTCACTGACAGTGATCACCTTCGTTTAATTAGTGACACCTCTAACAGTTTATAAAGCTCTCATAGCCACTATATCACTTAATCTACAAACTAACTGATGTGCCTAAGGGACTAGTATCCAGAATATATAAAGAACTCTTAGAACTCAACAATAAAAAGATAAGGTAATTTTAGGGTGATTGGGTGGCTCAGTGGCTTAAGTGG
>PISX010021613.1:9521-33388 GCA_004024625.1 Mellivora capensis
AACTATTAATCAAGATAAAGAGTCATATTGATATGAATACATTGATAGTAGGAGATCTTAACATGCCTCTCTCAGTAATAGACAGATCATCCATGCAGAAAATCAATAAAGAAACAAAAGCATTGAATGACACATTGGACCAGATGGACCTCATAGATATATACAGAACATTCCACCCTAAAACAACAGAATACTCATTTTTCTCAAGTGCACATGGAACCTTTTCCAGAATAGACCACATCCTGGGTCACACATCAGGACTCAACCGATACCAAAAGATTGAGATTATTCCCTGCATATTCTCAGATCACAGTGCTTTGAAACTGGAGCTCAACCACAAGAAAAGTTTGGAAGGAATTAAAAAACCTGGAGCTAAAGACCACCTTGCTTAAGAATGCTTGGTTCAACCAGGAGATCAAAGAAGAACTTAAACAATTCATGGAAGCCAATGAGAATGAAGACACTTTGGTCCAAAACCAATGGGATACAGCAAAGGCAGTCCTAAGGGGGAAATACATAGCCATCCAAGCCTCCCTCAAAAAATTGAAAAATCCAGAATACAACAGCTGTCTCTACACCTTAAAGAACTGGAGAATCAACAACAAATTAAACCAACTCCAAGCACAAGAAGGGAAACAATCAAGGTTAGAGCAGAGATGAATGAGGTAGAAACTAGAGATACAGTAGAACGTATCAATGAAACTAGAAGCTTGTTTTTTGAAAGAATCAATAAGCTCGATAAATCATTGGCCACACTAATCCAAAAGAAAAGAGAGAAATCTCAAATTAATAAAATTATGAATGAAAAGGGAGAGATCACAACTAACACCAAGGAAGTAGAAACAATCATCAGAAGCTATTATCAACAGTTGTATGCCAATAAGTTAAGCAACCTAGATGAAATGAATGCATTCCTAGAAAAATATAAACTCCCAAAATTGAACCAGGAAGAAAGTGACAACCTGAGTAGACCGATATCTAGTAACGAGATTGAAGCAGTGATCAAAAACCTCCCAAAAAACAAGAGCCCAGGTACTGACAGATTCCCTGGGGAATTCTACCAAACTTTCAAAGAAGAAATAACACCTATTCTCCTGAAGCTGTTTCAAAAAATTGAAGCGGAAGGAAAACTTCCAGACTCTTTTATGAAGCCAGCATTACCCTGATCCCCAAACCAGGCAAAGACCACACCAAAAAGGAGAATTTCAGACCAATATCACTGATGAGTATGGATGCTAAGATTCTCAACAAGATCCTAGCAAACAGGATCCAACCACACATTAAAAAGATCATCCACCATGACCAGGTGGGAATCATCCCTGCATTACAAGACTCATTCAACATTCGCAAGTCAATCAATGTGATAGAACAAATCAATAAGAGAAGAGAGAAGAACCACATGGTCCTCTCAATTGATGCAGAAAAACATTTGGCAAAATCCAGCATCCGTTCCTGATTAAAACGCTTCAAAGTATAGGGATAGAGGGAATATTCCTGAACTTCATAAAATCTATCTATGAAAGACCCACAGCAAACATCATCCTCAATGGGAAGAAGCTCACAGCCTTCCCGTTGAGATCAGGAACATGACAAGGATGCCCACTCTCACCACTCCTGTTCAACATAGTATTAGAAGTCCTAGCAACAGCAATCAGACAACAAAGAGAAATAAAAGGTATCCAAATTGGCAAGGAAGAAGTCAAACTCTCTGTCTTCGCAGATGACATGATACTTTATATGGAAAACCCAAACGACTCCACCCCCAAACTACTAGAACTCATACAGCAACTCAGTAACGTGGCAGGATACAAAGTCAATGTACAGAAATCAGTGGCTTTCTTATACATTAACAATTAAAATACAGAAAGGGAAATTAGAGAATTGATTCCATTTACTATAGCACCAAGAACCATAAGATACCTGGGAAGAAACCTAACCAAAGAGGTAAAGGATCTGTACTCGAGGAACTACAGAACACTCTTGAAAGAAATTGAAGAAGACATAAAAAGATGGAAGACCACTCCATGTTCTTGGATCGGAAGAATAATCATGGTTAAATTGTCTATACTACCTAGAGCAATGTATACTTTTAATGCCATTCCCATCAAAATTCCACTGGTATTTTTCAAAGAGCTGGAGCAAATCATCCTAAAATTTGTATGGAATCAGAAGAGACCCCGAATCACTAAGGAAATGTTGAAAAACAAAAATAAAGCTAGTGGCATCTCATTACCTGATTTCAAGCTTTACTACAAAGCTGTGATCACCAAGACAGCATGGTACAGGCATCAAAACAGACACATAGACCAATGGAATAGAATAGAGAGCCCAGGTATGGACCCCCAACTATATGGTCAAATAATCTTCGACAAAGCTGGAAAAAATATCCAGTGGAAAAAAGACAGTCTCTTCAATAAATGGTGCTGGGAAAATTGGACAGCTATATGTAGACGAATGAAACTCGACCATTCTCTTACACCATACACAAAGATAAATTCGAAGTGGATAAAGGACCTCAATGTGAGACAGGAATCCATCCCAATCCTAGAGGAGAATATGGGCAGTAACCTCTTTGATATCAGCCACAGCAACTTCTTTCAAGATAAGTCTGCAAAGGCAAAGGAAACAAAAGCAAAAATGAACCTTTGGGACTTCATCAAGATCAAAAGCTTCTGCACAGCAAAGGAGACAGTCAACAAAACAAAGAGGCAACCCACGGAATGGGAGAAGATATTTGCAAATGACAGTACAGAGAAAAGGTTGATATCCAGGATCTATAAAGAACTTCTCAAACTCAACACACGCAAAACAGATAATCATATCAAAAAATGGGCAGAAGATATGAACAGACACTTCTCAAATGAAGACATACAAATGGCTATCAGACACATGAAAAAATGTTCATCATCCCTAGCCATCAGGGAGATTCAAATTAAAACCGCATTGAGATACCACCTCACACCAGTTAGAATGGCCAAAATTAGCAAGACAGGAAACAACATGTGTTGGAGAGGATGTGGAGAAAGGGGAACCCTCCTACACTGTTGGTGGGAATGCAAGTTGGTGCAGCCACCCGGAGAACAGTGTGGAGATTCCTCAAGAAGTTAAAAATAGAGCTTCCCTATGACCCTGCATTTGCGCTACTGGGTATTTACCCAAAGATAGGGATGTAGTGAAAAGAAGGGCCATCTGTACCCCAATATTTATATCAGCAATGGCCACGGTCGCTGAACTGTGGACAGAACCAAGATGCCCTTCCACAGATGAATGGATAAGGAAGATGTGGTCCATATACACTATGGAGTATTATGCCTCCATCAGAAAGGATGAATACCCGACCTTTGTAGCAACATGGACGGGACTGGAAGAGATTATGCTGAGTGAAATAAGTCAAGCAGAGAGAACCAATTATCATATGGTTTCACTTATTTGCAGAGCATAACAAATAACACGGAGGACATGGGGAGATGGAGAGAAGGGAGTTGAGGGAACCTGGAGGGGGAGATGAACCATGAGAGACTATGGACTCTGAAAAACAACCTGAGGGTTTTGAGGGGGAGGGGGGTGGGAGGTTGGGGGAGCCAGGTGGTGGGTATTATGGAGGGCACACATTGCATGGAGTACTGGGTGTGGTGTAAAACTATGAATTCTTTTACGCTGAAATGAACTAAAAGAAAAAAGAAAAAAGAAAAGAATGATATAGTGTCTTTCTGTATCTTTGACTATAATTTTTAGCTTAAAATCTAATTTTTCTGATATGAGAATTGCTACCCCAACTTTCTTTGGAGGTCCGTTGGCATGAAAGATGGTTCTCCATTCCTTCACTTTCAGTCTGGATGTATCCTTAGGGTCAAAATGAGTCTTGTAGATGATTTATGGTTGGGTCCTATCTTTTTATCCAATTTGCAACCCTGTGCTGCTTTATGGGAGCATTTAGGCCATTCATGTTGAGAGTGATTATTGAAAGGTAAGATTTTATTGTCATCATGTTGCTGTGAAGTCCTTGTTTCTATAGACTGTCTCCATAAATTTCTGTTCTGTATCACTCTTGGGGTCTTTCTTCTTTTATACAAACCCCCCCCTTAATAATTATTGCAGGGTCACCTTAGTGTTCTAATCTTCTTTCCATTTCTGCTGGTCTTGGAAACTCCTTATCTCTCCACCCATTCTGAATGACAGCCTTGCTGGATAAAGTATCCTTGGCTGCATGTTATCCTCATTTAGTACCCTTAATATGTCTTGCCAGCCTTTTGTGGCTTGTTAGGTCTCTGTAGACATGTATGACATTATTCTGATGTTCCTCTGTCTGTATTTAAGAAATCTGTTGCCCCTTGCTGCTTTCAAGGTTGTTTCCTTGGATCTGAGATTTACAAATTTTACTAGTATATGTTGTGGTGATGGTCTGTTCCCATTGATCTGGGGAGGGGTCCTTGCTGTGTCTTGGACATGAATGTTTGTGTCCTTCCCCAGATTAGGGAAGTTCTCAGCTATGATTTACTCAAATATATCTTTTAGAGTTTTCTCTCTCTCTCTCTCTCTCTCTCTCTCTCCACCCCTTCAGGAATCCTAATAATTCTGATATTGGAATGCTTCACTAAGTCACTAATCTCTCTCATATTGATCCCTTCACTTTAATCTGATTTTCCCATGCCTCCTCAATTTCCTTCTTTTCTATCATATTATCTTCTAGCTCACTAATTCATTCTTCTGCCTTGTTTACCCTGGCATTCAGAATATCTAGTTTATACTGCATTTCATTCATAACATTTTTAAGTTTGGCCCAATTACATCTCAATTCTGCCCTTAGAGATTCTATATTGTTGTTAATATTTTTCTTAAGACTAGATAACGATTTCATAATTGTTACTCTGAAGTCTATTTCTAGCATGTTGGTTATATCCATATCCATTAGGTCTGTTCCAGAGGCCACAGTTTCTGATTCTTCCCTTTTTGGGGGGTTCCTCCTTTTAGTCATTCTGTCGAGAGGTGGTTGAGGGAATGTATGGAGTCCAAAGTATTAACCATGAACTAAGCAAGATGCATCTGTTTATAGGGACCTTAGGGTTAGTGTCCTCTTGTTCTTCCAGCCTGTCTTCTGCAGGAGGGGTCTGCCACACTGTTATTCAGGCAACCCTGTTTGGACAGAGTTGCCCTGCCCTCTGTAGGGGGGGGGTATGGACTCAATGAAAACTGTTTTTGGGGTGCTTTTGTTTTCTGGAGGATTTCAATGGTGGCTTTCCGTGTCTCTTCTGAGAGTTAGAGCAGAAGTGACTTTATCCAAACCTCTGTCTCAGAACAGAGAGATTGCAGTCTGCTCTTCAATGTGCTCTCCAGGCCACACTGTCTCCAATTCTGTCTGTGTTGCTAAAAACCGCAGTCTCCTGGGTTGTGCACCCCACAGCAGCACTCCCAGGCCTGAGCACATCTCTGCCCTTTGTGTTTCTCAAACCATAAGCCACCTCCGGTTTGAACAGATGCACCCATTGCTCTAGGTTTCTGTCTGGGGGCTGCCCTAAAGTCCTTTACCCGCTGTTACCAGTCTGTGAATGTGCCCAGTCCCCAGCGTGGGAGGCTTTTGAACTCTGGTGTTATCTCACCCTCCTGGCTCAGGTTTGTGGAGGCTCCCTTCCCCTTCTGTTTATCTTCTGATATCTACCTGCTGAATCACGGCTCCCCACTTTATACCCCGAGACCAGCTGCTGGTGATGTTTTGTTTGTAGAGATCCAGATATATCTTCTTACATCTCAGGCTGGTTTCACTGGTTTGGTAGATATCCAACTTTATTCAAGAAACTGGTTAAAATAGGTCCCTCACTCCTCTGCCATCTTTTTTTTCTCCAGCTGACTCAGAATTATTGATGTCCATGTATTTTCACACAGAACCATTCTTCATATCATTAAGAGCACTGATGATGAATCGTTTAAAAACAACAACAACAAGAAAACAAAGTTAAAATAAACACACACAGAAAAACAAGATGAGGAGATCCACTGTTGTCTCTGAGGTTTTTTTCCAACCCATGGACACTTATTCTTCAAGTCTTAATGGTGATATTTATTCCTCCACTGATATGTATTTGTTTCACTAACATCAAATTTCACCCCACTGTTCCGTTTTGATATTTTTCTGCTTACGGAATAACACTTTGTTCTGATGCTTAATTGCACTGTAATCTTTTTGAAGACATTTTAAATGGCAATTAACACATGTAATACCAACAATGCATATAACTCACCTGGTGTGTTTATATCATGAACAGTGATGACCAGGTTTCCCATGAACAACAACATCACAATATCTACCTGTCCACCATTAGCTATAAGACACAATTGTTGTAAGTAAATCATAATATTGGAGATATATAATTTGTTGGAAGTTAGTCCTAATTTCAGAGATTTATCAGAGAGAAAATATGCCAAATAGTGTGTCTTAGAACTGATTAAATATGGCATTTACAAGAGAATTAATCCTAAGAGGAGATACCACTAAGGTTTACTAAGTTCTGAGGATGCAGAGAAAAGGGAATATTTTTACATTGGTTGTGGAAATGCAAACTGGTGCAGCCCCTCCGGAAAACAGTATGGAGTTTCCTCAAAAAGCTCACAATAGAACTACCCTATGACATGGCAATTGCACTATTAGGTATTTACCTAAATGATATAAAAATACTAATTTGAAGTGGCACATGCATCTTGATGTTTATTTTTAAATTTTTTCATTGTGTTATGTTAGTCACCATACAATGCATCATTAGTTTTTTGATGTTGGGTTCCAAGATTTTATTTATTTATTTGACAGACAGAGAGACACAGGAAGAGAAGGAACACAAGCAGGGGGAGTGGGAGAGGAAGAAGCTGGCTTCCCACTGAGCAGGGAGCCTGATTCAGGACTCAATCATGACCTGAGCTGAAGGCAGATACATAATGACTCTATCTTGATGTTTATAACAGGTGCCCCCATCCTGATGTCTATAGTAGCATTATCAACAATATGCAAACCATGGAAATCTCCCAAATATCCATCAGTTGATGAAAGGATATATATACACATGGAATATTACTCAGTCATCAAAAAGAATGAAATCTTGCCATTTGCAATGATGTGGGTGGATCTAGAGTGTACTATGTTAAGCAAAATAAGTCAGTCAGAGAAAGACAAATACCATATGATTTCACTCATATGTGAAATTTAAGGAACCAAACAGATGAAAATAGAGGAAAGGGGAAAAAAAGAGAGAGGGAATCAAACAAAAAAAAAGATTCTTAACTATATTGAACAAACAGGATTGATGGAGAAACGTAGGTGGGGATGGACTAAATGAGTCATAGGTATTAAGGAGGGCATTTGTTGTGATGAGGACTGGGTGTTGTGTGTTAGTGATGAATCATTTAATTCTACACCTGAAACCAATTTTGTTATATATGTTAACTAACTAGAATTTAAATAAAAAACTTGAAAAAAATAAGATTTAGTCAACTGAAGGCAATTAAGTAAGCTCAGAGGAAGACACTAGCTTGGAACCGTATTGACTGTCACTTTAAATACCCTCTGGACCAGTAACCTTAGACTCCTCCTGAATCCCTGGGTGAAGGGATTACTCTCAGTGCATAAACTAGTGACCACCAGTCTACTTGATTAGACTAACAGCATTGTCAAATAACTGCCATTAGTGGTAACAACAGACATTACTATATCAGGCCAAAGAAGGAGAGACATCTTGTTAGTTAGCTATCTTTAATCCATTTTTAACTCCCTTTTCCCTTGATACTTTCCATTATAGAAACTAGAAAGCAAAAAACTCAATTTCCCTTGCAAAGTCACTTGCAAATAGGAGTAACAATGTGACTCAGTTCTAATAGTGAGACATCAAGCAGAAGTCTGCTGACACTGACTCTTTCTTGTTCCCTCTATCTTTCTTGAATGTTAACATGACATTTGGAGCTTCAGCAGCCATCTTATGACAATAGGACAATAAGCATGAAGACAAAAGTCTATATGTATGAATAGTGGGTCAGAAAAAAAATAGAACTACCTTGGGTCCAAATGGCATTGTTGAACAACTAAGCAAACACAAGTAAGGACCAATATTTGGACTTTTTTGTTTTGTTTTGTTTTGTTTATTGTTTATTTTAAAAATTATTTATTAATTTATTTTAGAAAGAGAGAGCATGAGTGGGGAGGGCAAAGTGAGAGGGAGAGAAAAATCTCAAGCAGATTTCATGCTGAGCATGAAGCCCAATGTGGGGCTTAATCTCATGACACTGAGATCACAACCTAAGCTGAAACCAGGAGTTGGATGCTTAACCAACTGAGCCACACAGGTGCCCCAATCTAAACTTTTTTTTAAAATTTTTTGGTTATGTTTAGGTAGCCAATACCTAGTTCATCACTAGCTTTTGATGTAATTAAAAATTAATTAGTTGCATATAGACTTGTTTTTATGTGAAAAAAAATGCCATTTAATTACTTAGTAACTATTAGTTAGTTTGTAACTCTCATCTGAACATATTTTAAATTAATATGGAGGCTAATGGGAGCTGCCACTGAGTGGTCAAAAGTTCCAATTTGTGGAATATGTGATAGATCACCCACTTTTCCCATCCCTCCTCCTGTACAGGAAATTCAGAGTATCTGTGGAGAAAATGATGGTCTGGAGTTCCTGCAGAGTGTCTGTGGATATTAGTTACAAATTTTCTGTGGAAATTTGGAAAGGCATTATATTAGTCTGTGTCATTTGAAAACATGAAAAGGTCTATCTGAAATAAGGGAAATATAGGCTATGTTTTTAAACAATAAAAGTACTTGCAAATGTATGGTATTTCTTCTGAAATGGGGCCCTCAAAATACCCTCTAAATGTTTTCACAAATAAAAATGATTTACCTGGGCACCTGGGTGGCTCAGTTGGTTAAGCACCTGCCTTCGGCTCAGGTCATGATCCCAGAGTCCTTGGATGGAGACCCACATTGGACTCCCAGCTCCATGGGGAGTCTGCTTCTCCCTCTGACCTTCTCCCCTGTCATGTTCTCTCTCACTCTCTCTCAAATAAATAAATAAAATCTTTTAAAAAATGATTTACCTAATGTCTGCATTTTCAACTCACAGAGATAATTTATTGTTTCAAGAACATGTTATTTACATGGTACATGGATTTGTACTTAGAATTCAACAAATATGCCAGCAATTTTATTAACCAGTCAGCTTTGAAAATGTATCTTGTAAAGCTTCAGCTATATTATATTCTCAATTTAGATACATCAGACTATGTGAAATTCATGTACAGGAAAAATTTTTTTAAAATATTTTATTTATTTATTTGTCAGAGAGAGAGAGGGAGAGAGAGTGAGCGAGCACAGGCAGACAGAGTGGCAGGCAGAGGCAGAGGGAGAAGCAGGCTCCCTGCCGAGCAAGGAGCCCGATGTGGGACTTGATCCCAGGATGCTGGGATCATGACCTGAGCCAAAGGCAGCTGCTTAACCAACTGAGCCACCCAGGCATCCCATGTACAGGAAAATTTCTATTACAGCAGAGTTTCTCTGAGTCTAAAATACATTATTTGAAAAAAAAATAATGTAGCTTGTAACATACCTCAAAAGTTGAGCAGCTCTGCTGAGCTGGGACCATTTCTTCCAAGTATGACCTGTAAGGGCACAAGAATAAGTGTAATGGCATTCTGCAACATGCTATTACAAATAGGAAAAAAAAAATCCTGCTTCTCTAGATAAAATTCTAGATTTAAATGGCCTAAAAATGACAGATTACTAGTCCATTATAGACCACATTGGAGATTAATTTTCAAAGTATCTTTCATGTAAATTACATTTGAGTGACATTAGGTTTGAAATATATAAAAGACTGGAGATCCTATGGTTTTAATTCATTCTATAGCACAAAAGTGTCAAACATTTAAAGAATGAAATAAAACAGATATATATCAGGAAGAAATTTAAGATTACAGAGAGGTACCTGAGTGGTTCAGTTGGTTAAGGGTCCTACTCTTGATTTCAGCTCATATCACAATCTTTGATGGAGCTCCTCACCAGGCTCTGCATTCAGTGTGGAGTCTGCTTGAGATCCTTTCTCTCCCTCTGCCCCTCCCCCAACTCGTGCACTCACTCTCTCTGTAAAATAAATAAATAAATTCCTTAAAAAATAAAAAAAAATTACAAATAAACAGCTCTAGAGTTCCTGATCCATAAACATCATTCCCATCATTCTTTATTTACATATTAGGTTTAGATGAATCCAGTCTTAACAGTATAATAGGTGGCCAAATACAGTAATCTACTCTTTGTATATAAATCTTCATACAGTTTGACATGTGATAGAAGTATTTCTTTCTGAAATGTTATTCAAATTAGATTGACCACCCATAGATGATGTGTGGTGTATAAGCAATGAGCCCATTCAGTGACATAACTGAATTAGTTTGATTTTCTTAAGTTTCTAGCTTTACTTTTCTTCTCTGCTATTATCTGATATGTATTTAGTTAGTATTTATTTCAGTTACTTGTGATATTTCTATATTTTTACTTTTTTACCCAGATCATTGATAAGTGGCTTTGACTTAAAAAAAAAAAGTCACTATAGGGGCGCCTGGGTGGCTCAGTGGGTTAAAGCCTCTGCCTTCGGCTCAGGTCAAGATCCCGGGGTCCTGGGATTGAGCCCCACATCAGGCTCTCTTCTCAGTAGGGAGCCTACTTCCCCTCCTCTCTCTCTGCCTCCCTCTCTGCCTACTCGTGATCTCTGTCTGTCAAATAAATAAATAAAATCTTTTTTTAAAAAGTCACTATATAACAAAAAGGGGATGATATTTGTGGGCTATACCAGGTGTCTCCAAATATTCAGGGGTTTTTCTCCAAGAGGTACAGTATGAAATACATAAAGGATTAGAGAAATGCAATTGTGTTTTAAAGTTTTTTGTTATAAAGTGATTGATGATATTAAAATTCTAAGGAAAGAATTCATCAATCAAAGAGGGAATTGGTTCACATGGAAGCCTAAGATTATCAGAACTCAGTTACATTTTTAAAAACCTGAAACTAATATTTGTATGTCTATGATATATACAGAATCTGTTCTTGAAGAGCTTATATTTTAGTGAGGAACCAAAAAAATCTAAAATTTAAAAAAAGATAATATCAATGCAGGGGGTTAAGTGTTCTGGTTAATATAAGCCCACGGCGCTAAGGGAGTACAGAGGAATAGCACATAAACTAGCCTGGGACATAGCATGGGAGATACCTTGATGGATGTGAGAGATCAGACATGTGCACTGGATCTCAAAGCAGGAGTTAGCACTTTCCAGGAATTAAATGGAAGTTGTGATGATAGGAGTAGATGGCAGGTTTCTTGGTAGGTAGAGAGTACAGAAATAGTATGGTATAGGCATAGAAATACACTGAGATCAGTTCCACTGGAGCAAAAAGAGGGAGAAGGAGAGATAAGTAGAGGATAAATCATGAAGACCTTAGAGGCCAGGTTATGAAGCTTGGATCTTATCCTTTGGCAATTTTTTGCACTGAGGGTTTTCAAGACAAGTTAACACATATGCCAAGGCACAGGACAAATATGGTGTGTTTTTATAAGGCATCCATTTTATTTTTGATACATAATTTAGAACATTATTTTTGTATTAAAATAAACATATATTATCATTTTGGAGTTCAAAATTGCTCGTGAACAAGTTAAAGATAAAACACAAGACTTCAAAGAATTTCCTTGTCATTACCTTCCACCCTTACTCTCTTTCAGGGTTTGTGTAAAGGGTTTTATTTCTTGCATGATATTTCAGAGGAAAAGTTTTGGGACCACAATTCTAAAACATGGGCAGACATTGAAGGATGTTATGCAAAGATATAACAAGGTGAGACCTGTGTTTTAGATTACCATGGCAGTTGTGTAAAGAATAGATTTCACCAGGGATGGGAGAGCAGGGTAGGACAATAGCTTAGAAGGCTATTACAGCAGTGGAGATAAGGTGTTAAACTAGGGTTTAAACACGGTGAATGGAAAGGAGGCTACAGAGACCAGAAAGATTTTATAGGTAAAATTGGCAAAATTTAATGATGAATATTGGAGGTTACGAAGAGGGAGATCTAGAAAATATTCCAGTTTCTGCCTTGAATATCTGGGTAGATGAGGTGCATAGGTGGACGATCTGGCTTTAAGGAAAAATAATCCCTTTATGTTTGACATATTGACTGTGAGGTGCCTGGGAAGACATTGAGGTTGAAGTTTTGTCTGATCCAAATTGCCTACAAGGTATGGAAACACTGATCTTCTCAGCCTTCAGCATGGTTAGGCTTTTTGTAGAGCAGCTAGAGTCCCCAGTGGTCAGGCTGAGCTGCACACTTCAGGATGTGCACTACCTCATGCATTAACCCCAATGTGTTTTATAATTATTTGTTTTCTATGTATGTCATACCATTAAAAAAAAATTTGGGAAGCACCAGTTTAGGTGATGGTGCCCAAATGGCTGTTGAATATATAAGTATGAAACTCAGAAGAGTTATTGACGATGGAGGTATAGATTTGATGTCATCCACACACAGATGCTATTTAAAACCTGGGAAGTGCTAAGGTAAGGACATGTACAAGAGTCCACAAATGACCATTCAGAGAGGTCCAATGGAGAGAATTCAAGGTATTTATGTTGTGTAGATGGTACATTAAATAATAAAAATAACAATAGTTAACATTTTTGAGCACTTAGTATGTGCCAGGCATTGTTCTGAGCACTTTGCATTTATTTATTCCTAACAGCAATCCCACAAAGATAGTAAGCATTATTTGTTATCCCCATTTCACAGAGGAGAAAACTGAAGTACTGAAATGCTAAGTAACTTACCCAAAGTCCCACAGCTAGGAAGTAGAAGAGCCGGGTATTGATGTCATTAACCAGTCAAATCATGTAGCTCACTGCACTTGTTCTATATCTGTGCTCAGTAAATAAGCTTCTGATTATGTTTTGATTTCCTATGTAAGCTACTGTGAGAGAATGGGCTGATCAGAAGTTGAGTAATTTGGGACACCTGGGTGGCTCAGTTGGTTGGGCAGCTGCCTTCGGCTCAGGTCATGATCCCGGCATCCTGGGATCGAGTCCCACATCCGGCTCCTTGCTCGGCGGGGAGCCTGCTTCTCCCTCTGCCTCTGCCTGCCACTCCTTCTGCCTGTGCTCGCTCTCTCATGCTCTCTCTCTCTCTCTGACAAGTAAATAAATTGAAAAAAAAATTTAAAAAAAAATTAAAAAAAAGAAGTTGAGTAATTTGATCTCTCTGACAAAATAACTATCATTTTACATGATGACCCAATGTTCTGGTTTAGATGCCAGTCTTTGGTGAAGTTGGTGAGTTTAAGTCAGCTCTTTGGAGACTAAGCACCTTCAGAAATACATACAGAATGAATCACTAAATTCTACCTCTGAAACCAATCCACTGTATGTGAGTTGAATTGAATTTAAATTAAAAAATGAAGAAAAATAAGGTTTTTTTTAAGATTTTATTTATTTATTTGAGAGAGAGGCAGTGAGAGAGAACATGAGTGAGGAGAAGGTCAGAGGGAGAAGCAGACTCCCCGTGGAGCTGGGAGCCTGATGCAGGACTCGATCCCGAGACTCCAGGATCATGACCTGAGCCGAAGGCAGTCGTCCAACCAACTGAGCCACCCAGGCGTCCCGAAAAATAAAAGTTTTTAAAAAAGAAATACAGAGGATTGAATATTTGGTCTTGAAAGGCAGATTGTCAGACCCTATACTGTGATAACTATCAATACAAAATGTTGTCTGCTGAGGTTTCTAGGCAACCAAAAGGCTTATGGTAAGGTCTGACATAATTTTTTCTTTTGCACTTCAAAGTGTAGAAGATGGAAAAAAGGGGGAAAAGGCAAATTGAATGAAAGAGATTTGAGTACTGCTTTCTATGTGTGGAACAAATTGCATGCAGTGATCCTGCTCACCAAGATGTGCATAAAATGAGGAGAAACCCAGGCTTCAATTCAACAAATACAGCAAATTGTTTGGCACACATTAATAATAGAAATACTGCATTTGGAGCCAATTATTTGTGTTGGACAAAAAGCAAATCCAGTATGTTTACACATCTAGTTTGTGTTTGCTTTCTAACATCTGCCAATGAGGCATACAATAATGTTGAAAGGACAGGAGCCCAGATCAGAGAAAGGTAAATCATAATTGGATTGAAACTCAGAAAAAAATTGCAATGTTAACTGATGAGTTGGGTAGCTCAGAATTGTTTTCCTTTCATCTGAGAACGAAGAGGACATCTTTCTTTTGGCAATGCTGCAAAACTCTATGCTGTCTCTATTACACTTTCTTAAGTAAACATACTTTCAAGTAATCAAGAATCAAGGACCAAAATATCAAGGGAAAAGGTAAAATTATTAAAGAAATAAATGTTATATGGGATTATATGCATAGATATTGTCTGCTGGGCAAGTTACTTAAACTCTCAAACCTCAGTTTCCTTATATGTAAAATTTGGATAATGGTAGTTACTTTCCAGGAGGAGATTAAGTGAAATAATTTGTAATAATGTCCAGCACACAGTGCTTGATACATATCAGACAATAAAAGCTGAATATTACAACTCTGTGTAAGTCTTCTTACACATAATAAAATTAGAACCTTCCTTTGAAAATGTAAGTAATCTCCCTGCTAACCCCACACACTTTCGAGGTCTTAGGAGTATTTAGAACAAAGTTTTTGGGTTGCATTTATTCTCAGTGTTTCCTTTAAAATTCTCTGTGACCATTGCCTGGTAGATTTCACGATGGTGACCTACATGATCTTGTAAATCAGTGCATTTTCCTTGTATACAGGTTTTAGGTAGTGGCATGATCTCATCTTAAAACTATTCTTAGACAATGAAAAATTTTTTCTTTTATCAATTTCAATTCCATTTATATCCAGACCTGCCTTATACTGCCATCTCCTGGAAGTGTCTGGTCTTGAACAACCTCTCAATTTATATAATAATATTTTGCTGGCTGATGACTGGCTATCAGATATCGGGGTCTACATGTTGGTTTTGATCTCCCCAGTGTCTCTTCTTTAAAATTACACTCTGAGTGAACCCTGGGCAATAAACATGCAGATTTTCTAGAATGCCTCATGGCTTCATCCTTGGGGAGTGAAATCAATAGAGATATTACAAATGAAAATGGCCAATAAAGATTAAGCTTTTTTTTTTTCCATAGCAATTTCAGCTGATTATAAGCCTGGTAAGATAAATGTAATTTTATATATTATCAAACATAATGCAACTAAACTTTGGTAGATACTTTCATTTCAGGATCTTTAGGGGGAAAAAAAACCTTATTGAAAATGGGAAACTATGGGGCGCCTGGGTGGCTCAGTGGGTTAAAGCCTCTGCTTTCAGCTCAGGTCACGATCCCAGAGTCCTGGGATCGAGCCCCACATCGGGCTCTCTGCTCAGCAGGGAGCCTGCTTCCACCTCTCTCTCTATCTGCCTGCCTCTCTGCCTACTTGTGATCTCTGCCTGTCAAATAAATAAATAAAATCTTTAAAAAAATGAAAATGGGAAACTAAATATTCATCCTATTGGGACTTGTTTTCAGATGATGATCCTTAGCAGTGTGACAAAGTAGAAGAATGGGAGTTAGGAGACTGTGATTCTTGGTCTTAATAGCTGCATAGTCCTGTACAAGCCAATGCCTCTTTCTGGGCCACGTTTCTACAAATTGTAAAAATAAGAATGGAGGTTGGGGGAGCCAGGCGGTGGGTATTATGGAGGGCATGCATTGCATGGAGCACTGGGTGTGTTGTAAAACTATGAATTCTGTTATGCTGAAAAGAAATGAAATAAAAAAATTTAAAAAATAAGAATGGAAGAAGGTGATCTATAAGTTCATTATAGTATCTCACATTCTGTAATTTTATGAAAGGTCAAGGATTACATTGTGATTAATCATATCCAAGTGGAAGTAGACTGAATTATGGAAGCAGTGTTGCAGCAAAGTCTTAATGAGATGGGGAAGTGACACATGTAGGTTGGTCCATAACTGCTATTGAAAGAAAAGATATTGATAATAATGGCTGTATGTAAGAAATTTGACTGTGATTATGTCTTATGTAAAATACAAGTTTTCAGATTCTTTTTAGATGTTAGTACCTTTTTTGTTGCATTCTAGTACCAGATGCCCCAGTGCTACTATCTAAAGACAGGTCAGCTTATACATTAATAGCCAACTAGGAGGCAAAATATAGGGGTCACAGGTCTAAGGAACCTGTGGGTTGAAACATTGTTGGATGCTGATAAAACATGCTTGCTAACATGTACATGAAAACTTTATCATTAAACAAAGCCTTAATTTGAAATTATTTATTATTTCTTCAACAAAATGGAGTTCTAATGGAATTGGGACATTGGTCTGTGAGGTCCAAGTGTCAGCAGGATAAGACTGCTTCAAAGTACACTGACATGGGGTGTTGGAGAGGGAAAGACCATAATGAACTAGTTCCAAAGGCTAGAGGAGTCAAGATTGTGAGCACAAACAATTACCATTTAGTGAGGCTTGAATGTGAAGGGAAAAATATATGAGAATGCAGGGAATAGCGGATAATTCCGTTTTTAAAAGTCATCATACCCTAAAACCTTTACAACACTACTATATAACATGGGCAGGAGACCAATAAATATTTATATATATTTAGTACAGTCAGTTAGCCAACATATAGTACATCATTACTTTTTGGTGTAGTATTCAACATTCATTAATTGCTTATAACACCCAGTGCTCATCACAACACATACTATCCTTAATACCCATCACCTGATTACCCCATCACCTCATCCTCCTCCCTTCTGTAGCCCTCAGTTTGTTACCTGGGGTCCAGAGTCTTTCATGACTTTTTGCCCTTTCTGATTTCTTCCATTCAGTTTTCCCTCCATTCCTCTAATGTCTCCCATGCTATTCCTTATGTTCCACATATGAGTGAAACCACATGATAATTATCTTTCTCTGCTTGACTTATTTCACTGAGCATAGTCCCCTCCAGTTCCATCCAGGTCAATGCAAATGCTGGGTATTCATCCTTTCTGATGGTTGAGTGATATTCTATAGTATATTCCACATCTTCTTTATCCATTTATCTGTTGAAGGGCATCTTGTCTCCTTGCACAGTTTGGCTATTGTGAACATTGCTGCTATGAACATTGGGGTGCATGTGTCCTTTCTTCTCACCACATCTGTATCTTTGGGGTAAATACCTAGTAGTGCAATTGTTGACTCATAGGGTTGCTCTATTTTTAACATCTTGAAGAACCTCCATATTGTTTTCCAGAGTGGCTGTTACCAGCTTACATTCCCCTAAGAGTGTTAGAGGGTTCCCCTTTCTCCACATCCTCTCCAACATTTGTTGTTTCCTGCTTTGTTAATTTCCATTCGAAGTGATGTAAAGTGGTATCTCATTGTGGTTTTTATTTATACTTCCTTGATGGCTAGTAATGTTGAGCATTTTTTCACGTGTTTGTTGGCCATTTGTATGTTTTGGAGAAATGTCTATCTGGTCCAATGTGTCCTTCAAAGCTCTTGTTTTTTTGTTGATCTTCTGCTTAGATGACCTGTCCATTGTTGTCTCCTACTTTTAAAATATTATCAGTATATTTCCTTATTTGGGTTAAAAATTGGCTTATGTAATTGGCTGCTCCCATGTTGGGAGCATAGATATTTACAATTGTTAGATCCTCGGTTGGATAGACCCTTCAAGTATAATAGAGTGTCCCTATATGTCTCCTATTATGGTCTTTGGTTTAAAATCTAATTTGCCTTATATGAGGATTCCTACCCCAGCTTTCTTTTTTTTTTAAATTTATTTATTTGTCAGAGAGAGAGGGAGAGAGAGAGAGAGAGCACAGGCAGAGGCAGAGGGAGAAGCAGGCTCTCTGCCGAGCAAGGTGCCCGATGTGGGACTCGATCCCAGGACGCTGGGATCATGACCTGAGCCGAAGGCAGCTGCTTAACCAACTGAGCCACCCAGGCGTCCCTGTCCAAATATTTTTATTTAATTTTTTATTACATTCAGTTCATGGAATGTGGTCCATATATACAATGGAATATTACTCAACCATCAGAAAATATGAATATCCACCATTCTCATCAACATGGATGGAACTGGAGGGGATTATGCTAAGTGATATAAGTCAAGCAGAGAAAGACAATTGTCATATGGTTTCACTCATATGTGCAACATAAGGAAGAGCACAGAAGACCATAAGGGAAGGGAGGGAATAACCCAATTTTCTTTTGAGGTCCATTAGAGTGGTAGACAGTCTCCATCTCCTCCCTTTCAATCTGGAGGTGTCTTTAGGTTCAAAATGAGTCTCTTGTGGACAGTATATGGATAGGTCCCATTTTTTTTTAATCCAATCTGCAACTCTCTTTCTTTTGATGGGAGAATTCAGCCCATTTACATTTAGAGTAACTTTTGAAAGCTATGAATTTAGTGGCATTATATTGACTGTAAAGTCCCTGTTTCTATAGATTTTCTGTTTCTTTCTGGTCTATGTGACTCTTGGGGGTGTCTCTTTGTTTACAGAATCCCCCTTAATATTTCTTGCAGGGCTGGCTTGGTGGTTGCATATTCTTTCAATTTCTGCCTGTCCTGAAAGCTCTTTTTCTCTCCATCCATTCTGAATGACAGCCTTGCTGGATATAGTATTCTTGGCTGCATGTTCTTTTCATTTAGTACTCTGAATATGCCTTGCCAGCCCTTTCTGGCTTGCCAGGTTTCTGTGGAAAGGTCTGATGTTATTCTGATGTTCCTCCCTCCATATATAAGGAAACTCTTCTTCCTGGTTGTTCTCAGGATTGTTTCCTTGGCTGTAAAATTTGCAAGTCTTACTATTATTATGTCATAAGATTAATCTAATATATATATGTGTGTGTATTATATAATATTATATAATATATATTATACATATGCAACTATATAATCATATATTTATGATATATATTTATGTATCATATATTTCATATTTATGTATCATATATTTCATATTTATGTATCATATATTTCATATTTATGTATCATATATTTCATATATATAGTCATATATATATAGTCTTTCACTGCCCCAAATTATATATATATATATATATTTATATGTATATATAAATATATATAAAATAAAATCTGTCAATGGACATTTGGGCTCTTTCCATAATTTGGTTATTGTTGATAATGCTGCTATAAACATCAGGGTGCATGTATCCTCCTGAAGGAGTATTTTTGTACCCTTTGGGTAAATACTTAGTAGTATAAATGCTAGATATTATAGTAGTTCTATTTTTAACCTTTTGAGGAACATCTATACAATTTTCCACAATGACTGGACCACTTTGCATTCCCACCAACAGTGCAGTAGGGTTCCCCTTTCTCCACATCCTTGGCAACACTGACTTTTTTCTGTGTTGCTAATTTTAGCTAGTCTTACAGGTGTAAAGTGATATCTCATGTAGTTTTGATTTGTATTGTCCTGATAATGAGTGATGTTGAGCATCTTTTCATGTGTCTGTTGGCTATCTGTATGTCTTCTTGGGAAAATTGTCTATTCATATCTTAACACATTTTTTAACTGTGTTATTTTTGTGGAGGTTGAGTTTTATAAATTCTTTATGTATTTTGGATACTAACCCTTTATCAGATAGGTCATTTGCAAATATCATCTCCCATTCTGTAGGTTGCCTTCTAGTTTACTGATTGTTTCTTTGCTGTGCAGAAGATTTACTTTCATGAAGCCCCAATAGTTTATTTTTGCTTCTGTTTCTCTTTCCTCAGGAGACACATCTGGTAAGAAGTTGCTATGATCTGTGTTCTCCAGGATTTTAATGGTTTCACATTTAGGTCTTCCATTCATTTTGAATTTATTTTTGTATATGATGTAAGAAAGTGGTCTAATTTCATTCCTTTGCATGTCATTGTCTAGTTTTGCCGACACCCTTTGTCGAAGAGACTGTTTTTATTCTATTGGATAAATATTCCCTGTTTGTCAAAGATTAACTGACTACATAGCTGTGAGCTCATTTCTGGGTTTTCTACTCTGTTCCATTGATCTATGCATCTATTTTTGTACCAGTACCTTAGTGTCTTCAATACAGATTTGTAACATAACTTGAAGCCTGGTTGTGGTATTCCAGCTTTGCTTTCCTTTTTAGGGATTGCTTTGGCTATTTGGGGTCTTTTGTGGCCCCATAGAAATTTTTGAATTGTTTGATCTAGCTCTGTGAAAAATGCTCTTGGTATTTTGGTAGGGATTGCATTAAATGAGTATATTGTTTTGGTTAATATAGATATTTTAACAGCATTTCTTCCTCCAATTCATGAGCATGGAATGTTTTCCATTTCTTTGTGTCCTTTTCAATTCTTTTATTAGTGTTCTATAGTTTTCAGATTATATATCCTTTACCACTTTGGTTATGTTTATTCCTAAGTATCTTATGGTTTTTGTTTCAGTTGTAATGGGATTGATTCCTTGATTTCTCTTTCTGATGCTTCATTATTGGTGTATAGAAATGCAACAGATTTCTGTACATTGATTCTGTATCCTGCAACTTGACTGAATTTGTGTTTCAGTTCTAGCAATTTTTTTTGGTGGAGTCTTTGGGTTTTCTACATAGAGTATCATGTCATCTGCAAATAGTGAAAGTTTGACTTATTCCCTACCAATTTAGATGACTTTTATTTCTTTGTGTTGTCTGATTGCTGTGCCTAAGACTTCTAGTACTATGTTAAATAATGATGGTTGGAGTGGACATCCTGACTTGTTCCTGACCATAGAGGAAAAGTTCTTAGTCTTTCTTTATTGAGAATATTTGCTGTAGGTTTTTCATATATGGACTTTATTGTGTTTAAATATGTTCCCTCTAAGCCTACTTTGTTGAGAGTTTTTTTTCTTTTATCATGAATGAATGCTGTACTTTTTCAAATGCTTTCTACATCTATTGAAATGATCATTGGTTCTTATCTTTTATTAATGTGGTGTATCATGTTGATTGATTTGCAAATATTGAACGACCCTTGCAGCCCAGGAATAAATCCCACTTGACTGTAGGGAATGATTCCTTTAATGCACTGTTGGATTCAATTTGCTAATATTTGGTTGAGAATTTTTATATCCATGTTCAACACAATATCAGCCTGTAGTACTCTTTGTTAGTAAAGTCTTTGTCTGGTTTTGGATAGTGCTAGCTTCATAGAATGAATTTGGAAGTTTTCCTTCCATTTTTATTTTTGGGGATATTTTGAGAAAAATAGGTATTAACTCTTCCTTCAATGTTTGGTAGAATTCCCCTAAGAATCCATCTGGCCCTAGAGTTTTGTTTGTTGGGAGATTTTTGATTACTGATTCAATTTCTTTGCTGGTTATTGGTCTGTTTAAGTTTTCTATTTCTTCCTGCTTCAGTTTTGGTAGTTTATATGTTTCTAAGAATTTATCCATTTCTTCCAGATTGTCCAATTTTTGACATATAGTTTTTCATAATATTCCTCTTATAATTGTATTTCTGTATTGTTGGTTGTTAGTTCTCCTTTTTTTCATTTGTGATTTTATTTATTTGGGTAAGTTATCTTTTCTTTTTGATAAATCTGGCTGGAGTTTATCAATTTTATTTTTTCAAAGAACCAGCTGCTGGTTTCATTGATCTGTTCTACTGTGTTTGTTGTTGTTGTTTGTTTCTGTATCATTTATTTCTGTTCTAATCTTTATTATTTTCTTCCTCTGGTAACTTTATGCTTCATTTATTGTTATTTTTCTAATTCTTTTATGTTTAAAATTAGGTTGTTTATTTGAGACTTTTCTTGCTTCTTGAGGTAGGCCTGTACTGCTATCTACTTCCCTTTTAGGACCACTTTTGCTATATCCCAAAGGTTTTGGACCACAGTGTTTTCATTTTCACTTGTTTACATGTATGTTTTAATTTCTACTTTAATTTTATCATTGACCCATTCATTGCTTAGTACCACATTGTTTAACTGTCATGTATTTGTGTACTTTTCAAATGTTTTCTTGTGGTTGAATTCAAGTTTCATAACATTGTAGTCTGAAAGATGTATGGTATGATCTCAATACTTTTGTACTTGTTGAGGCCTGTTATGTGACCTACTATGTAATCTATTCTGGAGAATGTCCTTGAACAGTTGAAAAGAATGTATATTTTGCTACTTTAGGATGGAATGTTTTGAATATATATCTGTTAAGTCCACCTTGTCCAGTGTGTTATTCAAAGCCATTGTTTCCTTGTTGACTTTCTGCCTTGATGATCTCTCCGTTGATGTAAATGGGGTGTTAAGGTCCCCTACTATTATTGTATTATTAGCAATGAGTTCCTTTATATTTATTATTCATTGTTTTATGTATTTGGAGCTCCCATGTTGGGTGCATAAATATTTACAATTGTTAGATCTTCTTATTGGATAATCTGCTTTATTATGATATGGTGCCCTTCTTCATTTCTTGTAACAGTCTTTGGTTTAAAATCCAGTTTATCTGATACAAGTATGGCTCCTCTAGCTTTCTTTTGATGTCCATTAACATGATATATGTTTCTCCATCCCCTCACACTCAGGTTGCAGGTGTCTTTAGGTCTAAAATGAATCTCTTGTAGGCAGCATATAGATGGATCCTGTTTTTTGTTTCTTTGAGGTCTTTTTGTGGGATTTTTTTTTTTTACCCATTCTGACAACCTATGTTTTTTGATTGCAGCATTTTGTCCATTGATATTGAGATTAATTATTGATATATATGTACTTATTGCCATTTTATGACTTGTTTTGTTGTTGTGTCTGCAGATTTTCTCTGTTCCTTTTTTGTCTTTGTCACTTTTCAATGTTCCTTTCTCTTTAAAGAGTCCACTTTAATATTTCTTGCAGGGCTGGGTTAGTGGTCACAAACTCCTTTAGCTTTTGTTTGTAAAACTCTTTTTTTTAAATTATTTTTTAATTATTTTTATAAACATATAATGCATTATTAGCCCCAGGGGTACAGGTCTGTGAATCGCCAGGTTTACACACTTCACAGCATTCACCATAGCACATACCCTCCCCGATGTCCATAATCCATAACCCCACCACCCTCTCCCTACCGCCCTCCCCCTGGCCACCCTCACTTTATTTTGTGACATTAAGAGTCTCTTATGGTTCATCTCCCTCCCCATCCCATCTTGTTTCATTTATTCTTTTCCTTCCCCCAAAAACCCCAACGTTGTTTCTCGACTTCCTCATATCAGGAGATCATATGATAGTTGTCTTTCTCTGATTGACTTATTTCGCTAAGCATAATACCCTGTAGTTCCACCCACATCATCACAATGGCAAGATTTCATTTCTTTTGATGGCTGCATAGCATTCCATTGTGTGTATAGATAGATAGATAGATAGATAGATAAATATAGATAGATATAGAAGAGGTGATATATATATATCTTTCTATAGATAGGTATATAGAGATAGATAGATATATCACCTCTTCTTTATCCATTCATCTGTTGATGGACATCTAGGCTCTTTCCATAGTTTGGCTATTGTAGACATTGCTGCTATAAACATTCGGGTGCACGTGCCCCTTCGGATCACTACGTTTGTATCTTTAGGGTAAATACCCAGTAGTGCAATTACTGGGTCGTAGGGTAGCTCTATTTTCAACTTTTTGAGGAACCTCCACGCTGTTTTCCAGAGTGGTTGCACCAGCTTGCATTCCCACCAACAGTGTAGGAGGGTTCCCCTTTCTCCACATCTTCGCCAGCATCTGTCATTTCCTGACTTGTTAATTTTAGCCATTCTGACTGGTGTGAGGTGATATCTCATTGTGGTTTTAATTTGTATTTCCCTGA
>PISX010021614.1:0-33405 GCA_004024625.1 Mellivora capensis
AAAAAAAAAACCTGGATTAATACAATAACTGTCCTTTCAGTTTATTGTTGAGCTAAAAACAAAGAAAACCTTCAGGTACCAAAATTTAGAGGTCATTTAAAACCAGAGTGGTGAAATTTAAATTTTAGTTGCCCTATTGGTGGTTGAAGATCTGGAAGTTACACAGGAACCATCCAGGAGACAAGTCATTCGGCTCATGCAAAGATGTGATGAGAGGAATTGGGACTGAGACTCCCTATGTAATGCCAAGACTCTCTTAAAGTGCTTCATCTTTAGTTAGCTCACAAGCAAAGAGAGATAACAAGCTTTATTTTCTTACTAAGTTTCAGGCAGTAAAACACAAACAATCAGACAAGATTATCATGTGAAGACTTCAAACTACAACCTTGTCTTTAAGGAGATTTGAGCTATGTGCTTGCACTACATATAAAGTCCACAAAATCTTAATCTGAGCAATTTAATTATTTTTTTTTAAGATTTTATTTATTTGGCAGAGAGAGAGATCACAAGTAGGCAGAGAGGCAGAGGAAGAAGCAGGCTCCCCGCTGAGCAGAGAGCCCGATGTGGGGCTTGATATCCAGGACCCTGAGACCAGGATCTGAGCTGAAGGCAGAGGCTTAACCCACTGAGCCACCCAGGTGCCCCTGAGCAATTTAATTCTAAGAGGCCTATGTTTGGGAGCTTCAGAACTCCAAATGGGAATAAAGGAAGGTAACAGAGGAATTCGTTTTCAGTTCAGGCCCTAAGAATTTCCCAAGATTGTATTTACCTAAGAAAATCCTTTGCAGCATCCCCAGCTGTTTCAGACCTTTACATGATCTCTCACTAAATCTCTCTACACATTTATGTTTGTGTATGACCTTGATCATTTACATGCAAGCAGAAAAAGCTAGGTACTTACCCATGACCTAAGACAATAAATGAACAGCCTATAAGAAAGAAGCATTCTTCAAACAGTCCCTCATAACCAAGGCACTCATGATACTCAGAGACATGGTTGTCAATTTCTTTCAGTTCAAATTTCCTTTTCTATAAACTGTGTTTAAAGAAAAGTCCTATCAATGTGTATACTCAAAAATGTCTTAAAGCAGTACACTGCATTTCTTCTAACTCCAAATTTAGTCTTTATGATGAATATAAAAATAACAGAAAGTTGTAATTTCTAGCTTAACTGATAATAATTTTTAAAAATGAAGCCCCAGGGTTATTTAATGAAAATTGGTATATTATAACATTTAATGTAATACGCATCTATTGTAAGTGCCTTAGCACTTACTCAAGTGAAATCATTGTGTTTTTTTTTAGCTCCAAATGATAGATAAGAAAAATAACATCATTCAAATTCATAATAATAGCTGTAATTATAGCAGCATATTCTTCTCTAATATGTGAAATGAAATAAAGGATTTACGTGACAATAGAAATGAAAGCAGATATATGACACGAATTTTTCTAAATTAATTTCACTGAAGATAATTTTAAAAGTCACGATTTTTATTCAAAACTAGTGCTTTAATGTCTAATATGGGCCAGACATTTTACTAATAAGCCAGAAATATTCTTAAATAAACCATTACTTGTTTCTTTGCACTTTTTGCAGTTAAGTATATGGTTCTTAAATGCCACTGATAAAATTTTTAGGTATTATCTCAGACCTTTTCACATGTGGGGGAGTTCGATGATGGGTTCAATATCATGCCTTAGCATATATTCAATTATCTACTGATAATTGATGTAATCTGGAAAAAGATGCAATCTGGAAAGCGAGTAGTGCATGCTGCCTTGGTACATGTTAAAGAAAGATATTTTAATTTCTGTGCTGTAGTGTGATGTAGTTCAATGGTTTAAGGATTTCCACTGGCTGCTACAAAGGTCAAATTTAGATGAGACATCAGGAGATTTTGGAGGACTTCATTTGAAAAATATATTCACAATAATTTTGTAAAGTGCCACCTAAGAATCTCCCAAATTACTGAGTTGAGATAGGTATGGTTGGAGAATATTACATAAGACTGAAATGTGGCTCTGACACTAGCTGGTTCTACTAGTTTCCCATTGCTGCAACAAATTATTACAAAATTAGTGGTTGAACATAACATAAGCTTATTTTCTTAAATTTCTGCAGATTGGAAATCTAAAATAGATTGATCATCTATTTTTATGCCTTTTCTAGCTTCCAGAAGATGCCTGCATTCTTAGGCTTGTGGCCCCTTCTTTCCTCTAGGGTAACAGCACAAATCTGTCTGACTTCTCCTCTTCTGTCATCACATCTTCCTCCCTTCCTTCTCTGCCCATGACCCTCCTGCCTCACACATGAGGATCCTTGTGACCATACTGGGTCCAACCAGATGATCTAGGATAATCAACTCATCTCAAGATCCTTAACTTAGTCACATCTTTTGCCATTAGATATTCACCCCTTTGCCCTCTCAGGCAATATTCACAGATTCCAGGAATTAGGATGTGGACATCTCTAGGGGCATTAGTTAGACTACCACACTGTGTAAATATGGACAAGTGATTTAAGTTCTTGTGGCCTTAATTTCCTTATCACAGAAATTAAGATTTTAATAGCACTAATGTTCTGAGTAAACATGTGTGTGTGTACATATACAGTATCATGTATATATATCACTGTTTTCTATCCATCATCTATTTATCATCTATCATAAAACTGTCTCTGACTCATAGTGGGATCCATGGCCTATGTAAGTGTTAACTACTTTTAATATAAATTTGAGTACATGCTGAATTTTACTTTTATGTAACTGAGGGTTTCCCAAAATTAGAAAAAATCTTAACAATAGATTACTGATACATATTGCAGCCTCTGAAAAATAAATATTAACTATTAATAATACACAACAGCATCTTGAACACTTGTTTGTATGATTTTATTTGAATATTTTTTGCCTTATCTCCCATCCATCTACATCATTCCTTATGAATTTAACATTCCTGCATTTATATGTATCCTTAAGAAATATATAGCATCGGTTTGAGTATATATTTGTTTTTAATTATACAAATGGTATTTCTCTGTATTTCTCATCATCTTGTTTACATTTTTCACACAACACTGTATTTTTTTTTCTAGAAGTCTATTTAAAAATACAACCTCTGAAATGATATGACAGGAGTTTATAATGGCTTCACTGTTTAGAGATCATGTAATTCTGGGAAAATTACATATCCTCTCTATTGCTTGATATTTTTTATTTCATCTGACTGGATTCTCAATATTTAATTTTTTTTCTCCCAGTGATGGACTCCTAAGGCTCCCCTAATTCTCTCTTACCACAAACATTATAATGAATTTACTTGTTTATGTTTCACTATGAATCTGTGCTTGAAATATTAAGAGATACGTGCAAAAGAGCAGAAGATCTTGATTCTTAATTTATGCACGTACTTATTTTAATAACTAATATCAACTTATCTTTGTAATGTTTTCATAGATAACACATGAATTTCACATCATTTTTATGTACTCATCAACACTTGATTTTATAACACTTTTAGCCTATGCCAAAGTGATAGGTGTAAATTGGTGTCATAACATGATTTTAAATTTTGCTTTACTTAATCCTAGGCAGTTTAAGTATTTGGTTAAGCATATATTAGCAATTCAGGTGTTTATTTCTGAAATGTGATTGTTCTTTGCTCATTTTTCTTATGGGTGTCTTTTCCTTTCCTTTTTTTCTTTTTCAAATATTTATTAATTTATTTACTTATTCAAGTTTTTACTTAAATTTCTTTTAGTTAATGTACAGTGTAATATTAGTTTCAGGTGCATAATTTAGTGAACTATGAACTATTAGAACTTCACCAAAATAAAAAGCTTCTGCACAGTGAAGGAAACAACCAACAAAACTAAAAGGCAAAGTACAGAATGGGAGAAGATATTTGCAAATGACATATCTGATAGACATTTTTTTTAATTTTGAACACTATTAAGAGAACTTATCGCTTTAACTATATTGATTAGCTATCAATGAACCTTGTAATTTTTCATTTATAGTTTTTAAAAGTTTTCCAATAAAGTTCAAAAATTTTCCTTATATATTTATTGTACATTAATGTTAGATTTATTCTGGGTATCCTTATCCTACTATACATAGTAACTTTCTTATAAAACTTTACTTTGTGGCCTTTAGTTTCTCTTGAATAGAAATTAAATTGATTTTAATTTTTTTCAGCAAAATGTATAAGCTATTGATTCTAAAATTTATTTTATATTATGTGAATATTCTAACTTCATGAGTTTGTTACCTGCAAATAATTACCATTTTATGTTTTTTGCCCCAATGAATGTGATGTTGAACTGTTGAGCTGAATTGTTACCTGCAAATAATTACCATTTTATGTTTTTTGCCCCAATGAATGTGATGTTGAACTGTGATGTTGAGCATTTTTTCTACATTTATTAAGATATTATCTCCATGTTTACTTTTTTTTAACATGCTGAAAAATAATTATCCTTTTTGTTTTATTTTGTTTTGTTTTTACTGCTCAATAACATTTGCTTTGCTAATATAAACATAACTCAGTCATGATATATCACAGCTACATTTTATACCAAATTGGGAGTATTTTGATTAGTGTGGTATTTTATACCAAGTTGGAAGATTTGGTTTCTGTATTGAGTGAAATTTTGCCTTCAGCTTTCTGTTGGAGTAACATATTTAAATACATATTTAAGATTAGAATAAATAAATTTTGTATTATTGAAGCAACATTAATTACATAAAAAAGACAGATTTAAATATTTACCAGTGGGATCTACTATGTGTGATACCTGCATTAATGCTTATGAAAAACTTACCAAATTAGCGGAAAGACAGAATAATTCATTTAATAGTGTTGTTATTTAGTCTGTGTAATATTAAGCAAAGTGTTTTTTTTTTAAGATTTTATGTATTTATTTGCCAGAAAGGGAAGGAAAGAGAGAGAGGGAGAGAGAGAGCACAAGCAGGGGGAGCAGCAGGCAGAGGGAGAACCAGGCTGCCCGCTGAGCAAGGAGCTTGACGTGAGACTGGATCTGAGGACCCTGGGATCATGACCTGAGCCGAAAGCAAACACTTAACTGACTGATCCACCCATGTGCCCTAAGCAGTGTTCTGAACAGAAAAATAATGACAGATCTCATCTAAAACCAAAATTAGTTGTGTGGGGCTAAAGAATAATTAAAAAAAAAAAAGTAAAATTGTACAAAGAAGAAGAAAACCGAATGGATGTTTCTCTCTCTCTCTCTCTCTTTTTTTTTTTTTTTTTTTTTGCAGAGAGAGAGCACATGTGCTTAAGAGCTGCAGAGGGAGAGGGAGAGAGAGAATCTTAAGCAGGCTTCAAGTTCAGCATGGAGCCCGATGTGGGACTTGACATGGGGGTTGATCTTATGACCCTGAGATCATGACCCGAGCTAAAATCTACACCTGGATGCTTAACCGAATGAGCCACTCAGGCATGCCCATTTATCTCATCTTTTGAGGGAAGAGAACATATGAGTTTGGTTCAACTACTTCTGTTCAACATGCTTTACCTAACACTCCTCACCATTTATTAAATAACACTATACTATAAAGGTAATGCTGAGTCATAAAGAGTTCAGTATCATTACCTTCAACTTACTGTGATTAGGCCATCACATAATGCCTCATGTCCCTATCTCTTTCAAAAAGCTGATAAATATCTATTTTCTCAGCAATGAGTGCTTATAAATCAGATTCTTGAAGAAAGTCTGGATTGAGTGTTCTGGGTTTTTGGTTTTTGTTTTTTTTTTCCCCCTCAAGATAGCCAGAGAACCAAAAGAACAGAATTAGTTGTGGTTTTTGAGAAAAATAAAAATCCAGAGTCAGGTATTGTGTCTAAGAAATAGAATCAAGACCTAAGTAGAAATAAAATAAGTTGTTAAGTTGAGAAAGGGTTATTATATTCAGGATGTAAGTAACCTTTGTTAACATACTTCATTACAGATGCTACAAATATTCTGGCCAGATGGTGTTTGTCACTCTCACTGAAGAAACTTTAATACACTTAACGTGTCCAAGATGTATAAACTTCTGCATGCTAATTTGTTTCTTTTATAAATTTGGTAAATTATCATCCTGTATCACTACAAATATTGCCAATTTCCAACAATGCCACTTTCTTCCTTATTAAATATCTGGGTATTTATGTTTCTTTTTTTAAATTTTATCATGTATGTCTCCTAATCTCTTTTACATATATTCTTTCATTTTAGGATCTTTCCAGTCTACAGTAAATTGTAATGTCATTACGTTATATTTAGTAAACAATGTTTCTTTTATCTGCCAATCATGCTTTCATACAGGATAAATATTTCTCCCAACTACAACATGTCTAAAATATCTATTTTTGCCACACAATTTAGCTTTATTCTCAACTAAAAGATATGTGAAAATAATCCCTCATTTTCTTTTATGATTGGTTTTCTTTTTTTCTAACTCCTTACCTGTATGTGAAAATAACATTCAAGGACATAATTGAAAATAACAAAATAATGTATAATAAAAATCAACCAAGATAGAATCCACAAAGTTTAATGGAAGAACAAACTAACAAATTAAATGTAATTTCACCAAGTTTTATTAGAATTAGATTTAAAATATCATAAGTGCCATCCTGAGATGCCCAGCAAACCCTTTAATAAGCATTTAACCTTCATGTGTAGGAGTTAGTCATTAATTTCAAGGCTCCTCAAGAGTAAAAAAGAAATTCATAGAAATGTCAAGCACCAAGTTTGCAGAATCCATATATTCCTTTTATTTAAAAAATAACATATGGCATGCAGTTTGATTTATGACCTATGCTTACTTATATTAGAAGATAATTCATTTAATGCATTTATACTAGAATTGTTAGTGGAAAATCATATAGGCATCTGGCAGTGAAGAGAGATATGGTACAGCTGCTGTGCTTTCCTACAATTCTTAGAGATAGAAATCAGATATATTTATTTTCTGCCATTGTTTCAGTATATTCTTCCTGAAAATTCAACTTGTCTAATTTCAATATTGCCAAAATGATTTTTTAAATGTAGTATTTATTCTTTATAAAAAACTGATACAAAATTTGATGCAGAATAGGAATAAAATGTCTGTACTGTTTTTGAAGTACAGTTCTCAAAAGCAGTAATATGCTAACTAAAAGAAAGATCAAGTCACAGTTTGATGTATATTCATTTGTCTTTGTATCCAACTCTAGAAAATACAGACACAAAATGTCTAAATTTTCTATACTTTTTGTCTGATTTTATATGTGTTACCTTAATAGACCATATCTTTTCTTAATTTTTTCATTCTGGTTCAACGTGGCTTAGGATACAGGAAAGCCAAAAAGTATTTGGAAATAACCCATTTCTGAATGCTTTATCCAGAATTTCTCAGGAGCTTTGTGTGTGTTTAGGAGGCAGATATTATATCTCTGTACTCATAACCATTTGACAGCAAGGCCTTTAAAGATGCCATCCACTCTATTTTACATTGCATGCTTTTCTATTCTTTCAAGAGTAACTCAGTATTAATATTCTTTATTTTAGTGTTCTTTAATAAGTATTCTCTGTTTGAATGTTACTAACTTACGTGTGATATATCTAGGAGATAAAGCTTGGTTTGTTTTTTCATAAATATTTTACTCATTTTTTTCATTCTTTCAGCCATTTGTTAATTAATTTGAAATCCAGAGAGGCCTTGGTATATTTCTTCTTAAAGAAGAGATGTAATTACTTGAACTCAATGAGCTCTTTCTGGAAAATGAGATAATTTCAGCTTTTAGACATAATGAAATATAATGAATGTTCCTTTAAAGGACAAGAAAACAGCTGTCAATTTAGGTCATATTCATGGAGAATACAAAGCTATTAGTAATATTTCTCTGTTAATGCTAATAGCACAAAATCATCATGATGGCCAGGTGGGCCTGCACTTAACTAACGGCACTTTTATAATTAATATCCCAACATAACTGAAATGAATGCATTCCCAGTTAGGGGAAGGTAAATAGAAAGTAGGAAAAAGGCAGATTGCAAAAACAGAAAGCAAGGATACTGGACAGAGAGTATAGCAGGCAATTATTTTTTTTTTTTTAAGGAAGAAATTTTCTGAAAATCAATCTAAGGCATTACAGGTAGGGGGTCTCCATCTCTGCGTGAACTGACCAATGCTCCCTGCTGTTTCTGTCAAGAAAAGAGACATTGTGATTTCCAGTGTAATTTCAAATCTTGCGATATAAGGTTGGCAGCCTGCCCCTCCAGCATGCTGGAAGATCTCACACATGAATGAAAGGCAATTTCACCTCTGTCATGGGTGATGGTATAAGATGCGCTCTTCTCAAGGAAAGATAATACAAAATCTTATCTTACAAAACATTGCAAGATATTGATTGAATCTTAACCTACCATTGTTTTATTATGTCATATTTACCATGTTTAAGAGACCACCCAGAAAAAGGAATAAATTAGGGAAATCATCAGGAAAGTTGCCAAACTTAATAAAATGAACTGCCAAAACTATTTAAATAGCTGTCCACATAATGCGTATATATTGTTTGATTATTTTGAAAAAGTAGTACAAGGAAAAGCTAATAATTAGATTCAGAATTTATGGAAAGGATACCTTTAGCTGTCAACAGAAAAATTAAGAGTCTAGCAATTAAGTAAGTCACTATTAGGAGACAGTCTTTAAAAAACTATTTTAAATATAAGGATAAGGATTCGCTGTGTCTATTTGTGAATTTCTTCAGACAACATTGACTGGTATACTTTTGACATACTGATTTCCAAATAAGAGGTTACAGAGAGGTTATTTTAATAATTCAGGTTTCCCACTCTCTAAACCTCCTCCATTGATGTATACCTGAATGAATCACTTATATTTTAAGGGGTTTACATTTCTTAGAATACAAAAATGTCTCCAAGCTTTTCTTTTAGTGTGTTAACATAGAACGCCATACCTACATTATGGAAAATGGATTTTATAAAGGAATCAGTTCTTCAACATATATTTAGCACTGCTTCAGTTAATGCACTCAAGAACTTAATGAGTTACTGGCAACTTCATTTTACAGATGAGAACAGTCTCAGAGAATGCAGACTTTTTGAAGCTTAAAGAACAGAAAGATAGAACTTCAGCAAATACCCACAGAGGCTGATCCCAGTGACTTTCTAGGTTAACATTTCCCATCAAACCATGGTAACCCAAAATTTACTGAGGGGTTAAGAATAAAACAGGCTCCAGAATCTTTGTAAAACACTGTGCTAAGGTTAGATAAAGTTTTATTACTTCAAGTTTTCTAAGCATTTTTTGCACAGTCATGGGTATTGTGACTATCTGGAATGTATTATACCATGTAGCCCTTTTCTATTTTTCCTTGGAATATTTTTGTCAGTCTGACATTCTATAAAGCACAATCTAGGAAAAGTTAAACTAGGCAATTCACTGACTCATCTAAATATTTTTTTATTCACCTAAATATTATTGAATGCTTAATATACGCCAAGTGCTTTGCCAGGTGCAACGAAATCAGCTTCATAAGGATAGTTCTGTGTTTCAAAGAAATCACAGCTTAGAACCAAACCCTACAAACTCTGCACTATAATGAAGGTACAAATAAATTCAGAGAATTACGGTACCAAAGAAAAGGGTCACCTAATAAATTCAGGTTCAGGAAGGAATTTATGCAGAAGATGATGGTTAAAATAATCTTAAAGAATCATCAAAATGAAGCTTCCTTTTATAATACATATTTGGCATAACAAATTTATTAATATCATTGTATTTTTCATCTCTCTGATAGTGAATAGTGTATGTAGGCAATGTCCAAATTTGTACTTGCATTTTTATCTTTTCTTTTTGAATAAATTAAACTGTGAATTTCATACACACACACATATACATACAAAATCTAAAAACATGAATTTTCTATTCCTCATGGTGATATTGGCCAGTGTTCTACATTGAGGAATAAGTTCTCATTATATTCTCTGTAGCTCACTTACTTTAGTTAAATTATAAAATTTATAAAATTTTACCATAGTCCCTATTTATTGTATTATTTGTCTCTAGAAACTCAACAATAACAAAGCATTTTAGAAACAAACCCATGAGCCAGAGATATAGTGAATAACTTCTTTTTATTTTAATTTATATTGGAATCCACAATTAATCTCATTAAGATCAACATATGGTGACTATAGTGGAATGAATACATGTAAATATCTCATCTCCTAAAAAACTATGAAAATATTGGACAAAACTGTCAAGAACAGATATTACAGAGCTCTGGAAATCAACCAGAGACAAACAACAAATTCAGAAGAGTTTATTCATAAGAAAATCTAAACTTCCAGGAAGAATAATGGTGTTCTTGCCTTGTGTTGCTCTACAAGAAATTCTATATGAATTGTCCAGGCTGAAATGAAAGACACTAGTCAGAAATGTGAAGCCACAGGAAGAAATTAAGGGTACCCATAGATGCAACTACATAGACAAATATGAAAGAAAGTACAAATGTATTTTGTAATTAATTACTTATCTTGATTTAAAAGTCAACTGCATAAAACAATAATTATAAAAATGATTTGATTATACTATAATTTATAAAGATGTAATTTGGATGATAGCAGTAGCAAAGAGAAGGGGGACCAATAGAACTACATTTGAGCAACTTCTTTTTATTTTTTAATTTTTATTTATTTTTTTAAGGATTTTATTTGTTTATTTGACAGTGAGAGAGAGATCACAAGTAGGCAGAGCAGCAAGCAGAGAGAGAGGGGGAAAAATGCTCCCTGCTGACCAGAGAGCCTGATGCGGGGCTCGATCCCAGGACCCTGAGATCATGACCTGAGCTGAAGGCAGAAGCTTAATCCACTGAGCCACCCAGGCACCCCGAGAAACTTCTTTTTATATTATTGAAATTTAGTTGCTGTTATCAAGCTATAAGTTACAAGTTAATATGTTAATTGTAATTCCCAGGACAACCATTAAAAATGACAAAATGATTAGCTAAACAACAAAAAATTATGATTATAGACTATAAAATATCTATTTAACACACACAAAAAATGTTATAATGGAATAATAGTGGTAAATAGTGGTAAAATGATGGAAGACATAGAGAAAACAAATAGTAAAATGTCATTATCTGTAGTTACATTAATGAAAAAGAATACAACACTCAAATAAAAATGCAAAGGTGAGCAATGTGGATTTTTTAAAAAATGATCCTCTATATGTACAACAGAGAGAATTTAGATTTAAAGAAACAAAGTGGTTAAAAGCAAAAGGAAGGAAGGATATATACCATGCCATCAGAACCTAATAAAGGGATAAATTCATTAATATTAGATAAAATAAAAATTTTTTAAAAGATTTTATTTATTTATTTGATAGAGATCACAAGTAGGCAGAGAGGCAGTTTGTCCGTCTTTAAAATGGGGAAGGAAGATGAGAGAATTAGGGGTTTTCTGAGTCATCAAAGAAAATTTTTGTAGAAAGAAAAAGTTTCAAATTTGTTTACAATGTTAGTGTCAGTGTTGTAGCAAAAATAGCAAAATTCGAATCCAAGGAGCAATGTTAAGGCTCAGTTTAAGACTCGGCTACCAGGGGACACAAGACACTGTTACCCAAGTTCTTTTTTTTTAGGATTTTATTTGACAGGCAGAGATCACAAGTAGGCAGAGAGGCAGGCAGAGAGAGAGGAGGAAGCAGGCTCCCTGCAGAGCAGAGAGCCCAATGCAGGGCTGGATCCCAGGACCCTGAGACCATGACCTGAGCTGAAGGCAGAGGCTTTAACCCACTGAGCCACCCAGGTGCCCCTCGATAAAATAAATTTTAAAACAAACTTTCAGGAGACAAAGGAGGATATATTATAATGATAAAGGATCAATCCATTAGGAAGACATATACTTATAAACACATATACCCTAAAAATGGAGCCTCAAAGTATTTGAAACAAAAGCTGAAATAATTAAAAAGTAAGCAATTTAACAATAATATTAAGAGATTTTTAACACTCTAGTTACAAAGGTGAAAAAATAGACAAGAGATCCATACGGAAGTTAAAGGTCTACAGCACTACAGATCAACTAGTCACAAAGACATCTATGAAATAATCTAAAAAGAGCAGAATATACACTTCTCTCCTATGAATTTGGAACATTATTCAATAAAATTAGAAATCAACTTTAAAAAGAATATTAGGGAAATTTTCATATACATGGAAATTAACATACTCCTAAATAACTAACAGGTCAAAGAATACATCATAAAGAAATTTAGAAAATTTGAGATAAAGGAAAGGGATATAAAACATACTAACATGTACTAGATGAAACTAAGCAGTGCATAAAGGGAAATTTACTGCTACAAATGCATTTATTAAAAAGGAAGAAATATTCTAAACCATTCAGCTATCTGTTCACCTGAAGAAACTAGAAAAAAAGAAGAGAAAATTAAACTCAAAGCAAGTGTAAAGCAGGAAGTAATAAAGGTTAGAGAGTAGAATAACAAGATAAATCAACAAACCTAAAAAGTTGGTTATTTTAAAGGATTGAAAATTTTAAAAATTAGCTAGGCTAAAAGAAACAATGAGAAAGAGAAGATTCAAACTGGAAATAAAAGAAGGGACACCACAACCAATTTACAGAATTAAAAGTGATTATAAAGAATCTATGGATAATTGTATGCCAACAAACTGTATAATGTGCATCAAAGAGGACAGATTCCTAAAAAGACACAAATAAAATTAACTCAAGAATAAATAGAAAATATGAACAGACCTATAAAAAGTAAATAGATTGAGTTAATAATTCTCATATTTCCTACAAAGAATAGTTAAGGTCCAAATAGCTTCAATAGAATAATCAATACCAATCATTCACAAACTCTTCAAATTAAAAAAAGAAAAGTGAACACTTCCTAACTCATTCTGTGGGGCCAGTATTATGCTAATATCACAAGAAAAGGAAACTGGAGACCAATATCTATTATGAATATAGATGCAAAAATAGTCAATAAAATGCTAAAAAAATAAAGTAAGCAACCTACATAAGAAGAATATCACTTCATAGCCAAGCAGAAGTATTCCTACCAGTACAAGGTAGGTTCAACACTCAACAAATTAGTCAAGGTAATACATCTTATTAATAAATTAAAGGACAAGTGAATAAATGATCATTTCAGTAGATGTGAAGAAAAAAGCATTGGACAAAATCCAATACACTTTCATATTAAAACTCTCAATAAACTAGAAGTATATGGGGACTCCTTCAATCTCCCAAAAAGAATCTACCAAACTTCCATAGTTTTTTATCCTTAATGATGAAAAATTGGATATTGGAAAAGTATCAGGAAGAAGGCAAAAATATCCACTATAACCATTCCCATTTTACCATTTCCAGGTTCTAGCCATGGAAATTGGTCAGAAATAAAAGGAATTCAGATTGGAAGGGTAAATTAAAATGAACATTATTTGCAAAGGACATTATATTGCATATAGAAAGTCCTAAAGAATCCATACACACTCAAAAACTATTAGAATTTATAAATGAGTTTATTATTATTTACAAGATAGAAGCTCAATATAGAAATGTCAACTTTTTTACATACTACAATTAAAAATCCAAAAATGAAATTAGGGAAAAAAACTATAATAACACATATTTGCAGAAATTGGTTCTGAAATTAATACGGAAGTGCAAGGGACATAGAATACCCAAAGACATTTTACCATTTTTAAATTTTTTTTTATTTTTTCCAAATACATTTTAAAACGAAGAAGAAATTTGGAGTACCCATATGTTCCAATTTCAAACTATGATACAAAGCTACAGGAATCAAAACTGGGTTTTGCTGGCTGTCAATGGAATAAAATTGAAACTCCATAAATAAATTCTTACATTTATGGTTAATTAGGTTTTAATAAAGCCTTTTAAGACAATTCGTGTGGTAAAATACTCTTCAACAAATGGTGTTACAATAACTGGATCCACGTGCAAAAAAAAAAAATTCAGACACCTACTTCACACAATAAACACAAATTCTGATATTAACTCAAAATGGACTGGAGACATAAATGTAAGAATGAAAACAACAAAACTATTAGAAGAAACCATAGGAGAAAGTTTTTGTGACCTTGAATTGAGCAAGGCCCTCCTTGATAAAACATCAAAAGCATAAGTAACAACAACAACAATAGGAACAGATAAACTGGACAACACCAAAATTAAAAGCTTTTATGCTTCAAAGACACTCAAGAAAGTGAAAGACAATGCATAATAAAAGAAAACTTTTATGAATCACATGTTTGACAAGGAATTGTATACCTAAAAAATAAAAAAAATCTTACAACTTTATAATGAAAAAAATCAATTAAAATAGAAAAATGACTTGAAAAGATAATTTTCCCAAAAGGATACATAGGTGTTCAGTAGATATATGCAAAAATGATCAACACTATTAGCCATCAGGGAAATGCAAATAAAAACCACAATGGGAGACTACTTTACACAGAATAGAGTTGCTAAGATCAAGAGACAATAACAAATACTGGTAAGAATGCAGAAAATTTAGAACCTCTTAAATTTGGGTGGGATTACATAATAGTGTATCCACTTTGGAAAACAGTTTGGCAGTTCCTCAAACTGTTAAACATAGAGTTAGTTACCATATGATCCAGAAATTTCACTTCTAAGTATATACCAAAGGGAAATGAAACCGTATGTCTGCATGAAAACTTGTGTGTGAACATTCAGAGCAGCACTATTCATAATAACCAAAGTTAAAAACAATCCAAATGTCCATTATCTGATGAATGAATAAATAAAATATGGCATATCCATACAATGGAATGTTAATTAGCAATAAAAATGATGTACTATACATGCTACAACATGGTTAAATCTTGAAAACATTGTACTAAGTGGAAGAAGTCAGTCACATAGAACATATTGTATTATTCCCTTTATACTGAATGTTCCAAATGAGCAATCAACAGAAATAGGAAGTCCCCTGGTGAGTTTAGGTGGAGAGAAAAAGGCAACCACTAATGGGTACAGAGCTTTTTGAATGGCAATAAAACATGTTCCAAAATTTGATAGTGGTGATAGTTGTACAGCTCTGTTAATATATTAAAATATATCAAAAGTGAAAATTTTAGGGGTATCTGGCTGGCTTAGTCAGTGGAGCATGTGACTATCTCAAGGTTGTAGGTTCAAGCCTCACATTGGGTGTAGAGATTGCTTAAAAATATTTTTTTCTTTAAAAGTATAAATTTTATAGTATGTGAATTATATCTCAATAAAGCTGTTATTAAGCTACCCTCCATTCCCCCACACTGAGATACCACTAATTAAAAACTGGAATAGCCATATTTAAAAATAACCCTGACAATAACAGGTTTGGGGAATTTATAGAGAAACTGGAATCCTCAAATACTGATGGTGGGAATGTAAAAGTTTTAGCCATTTTGAAAACAATTTGGTAGGTGCAGTTCCTTAATATGTAGACTTGTCATAAGCGACTGCAATTGCACTCCTAGATTTCTAATCCAGGGACCATGAATATACATCCACACAAAGGAGTTTATGTATGTTCACAGCATGATGCTATAATAGCAAAAAAATTAGGAAACAGTCAAGTGGCTATCAACTGTGAGTGGATAAATAAAATGTTGCATAGCTATGCAAAGGCATACTATTTAGCAATAAAAAGGAACAAAATATAGCTACATGGTCTAACATAGATAAAACTCAAAAACCTTTTGCTGAATTAAATAAACCAGACACAAAAGACATTACATTTTTATTGAATTTCCTGGAAAGACTAAACCTATGGAGACAGGAGATTAGTAGTTGCCTGGAGCTGAAGGTGAGAGTAGATACTGGAAATAGGCACAAGGGATGAAATGTTCTTAATGTTCTAAATGTTCTAAAACTAGATAATGGTTTTGGTTACATAGTTTTATAAATTTACTAAAGATACTGAATTATATGTTTATGGTATGTAAATTAGACTTTGAGAAAAGTTTAAAAAGAGCAAATTGTTCATACCATTTTATCTTTTTAAAATTTAGGCACCTAGTGCACATTATCTTCCAATCTTTTATAATTTCTTTGTCTATTTCATAAATTGCTGCTTCTAGCTCCAAGTCACGTGCACAGAAAATGCTACTGATATATAAGATTTTCATTCTAATGTATGGAACAATTAAAATCACAAAAGTAGTCTCTACTTCTCACAGAACTATAATTAAGAATCTGATATACAATAGTATCAAAGAAGAAAAAAGTTAACTGGTGCTTTTGTAGAAAGTACTACCTAAGATTGTTACTCATATGAATAAATGCTTTCTTTGTAATCTGGGTTATTCTAAACCTTATGAAACAGCCCTGAGTTTGTAACATTAGGCTTAAGTTGAAGATGAAGAAAGTTTGTTACAAGAACATTATTACTCATGTAAACTTCAAAGGATTGTTGAAGTCAGTGGGGGAAAACATTCCTTTTTCAACATTTTCACAGAGCATAAGAAAATAAATCAGAAATATCAATCCCGGTCTATTTTTCACATGTGTTCCCTATTCTTGCCCTTGGAAGGAGGAGAAGTTAACTAATCAGGACTTTGGTGACAGCCTAACATCTATAAGGACTTGTTTTCCTTGTTTGGCATAATTGTGTCAACATAGCTAACCCAGTTCCAACACTCAACATTCATTTAAATCTGTTGCCAAAAAGGAATCACATTTCCCTATTTCACTCTCCAATCCTATTATTTAAGATACATTTGGGTGAATGCAGGAAACTTTGCCATACATCTGTGTGTATCATCAATTTACTGCCTCTCAGCTCTAAATATATAAATAGAAATACATATGCTTTCCTGTAATTTGCAGAATTACTTTAAGCACAATATTAAGCTTTCTCAGTAGAGGGCACTAGAGGGACATTGCAAAAGAAAGGGCAAACCATAGGTTTCATGTTGAGTCACTGGTGTGGAGGTAAGAGCATGAGGTGGTCGGAGCTCTGCTCAAGCTTTGCGGCCAGAGCATATAGTCCCTTGGTGACACCACAGTCCGATGTGGCCTAGTAATCACTTTCATGTGGCCCTCTTGACACAGAAACAGATGCCCCAAAGGTCTCCTACCCACACTGACACCCTAATTCCTTCTGTTCCCCAACTGCTTCCCTGTAGTCCAGAGGTTTCCCTCCAAACATCCACTTCTTCTTTCTGCCTACACCATTATTAGCTTAGGAACTGCACTTCTCCTGATCTTTGGATGGTTGCTTGCTTCTTGCTCACTGATTTTAGACCAAGTTCTGGCCTAGGCAAATTAGTAAATATATCTGATATCCAGTGGGCAGAACTACAATTTCTCCATTAAAATTTGGATCCCAGCCTTCTGGAATAGGGGGAAGGAGTTTCCCTTTTCAAGTCTGTCCATTCATGGGTATTCTCCCTCAGCTCTAAGGTACCTAGAGACCCTTGCTTAACTATGTGTGTGGTTTCCATATCTTGATTTCCACATCTAATACAGCTTAATTAGTATAGCTGGTTGTGTGGTTGTGTACTTGGGGATCTTTTTTCCTTTTTCTCTGCTGCTGAGATTAGCACCACTTATCAGTTTTCTAATGTTAAAATATGAGAATATTTAAATTATTGCTTAAATAAAACTGAGAAGAAATTCTAGGGAAGGGTGTAGAAGAAAATGATGAATGGTTATTTCGTTGTGGCACAGAGGGACTTTTTTTTTTGGAGTAAAACATACTTAACATTTTCCACATTAACTATTTTCAAGTATGCAATTCTCAGCATTAAGTACATTTACAATGTGGTGTAACCATCACTACTATGTATTTCTAGAAATTTTTCATTACCCCAAATAGAAATTCCATATTCATTAAGCATAATTCCCCATTTCCTCTTTCATCCTCTAGTAACTTCTTATTTTCTGTCTCTATGATTTTGCCTATTCTAGAAACCCAATATAAATAGTTTGAGATAGTATCTGTGATTCTGTGTCTGGTTTATTTCATTTAGCATGTTTTCAGGGTTCTCCCTATTATAATATATATCAGAACTTCATTTCATTTTAGGGCTGAATAATATTCCATTATATACGTGTATGTGTGTGTGTGTGTTTGTGTGTGTGTGTGTGTGTGTGTGTGTGTGAAGTAGTAGCAGTAGTAGTAGTAGCAGCTATATTTTAAAATCCATTTAAAAAACTCATTTAAGTATTGATGGACTGATGGACATTTGGGTAATTTCCACCCTTTTGGCTGTTTTTAAAAATGCTGTTAGGAATACAGGTGTGCAAATTTGCATTCCTGTTTGTAATTCTTTTGACTATATAAGCAATTAGGAGGATAAGTGTTTTTATAATACTGTAATTCTGTGTATATTTTTGGGAAGTAGCCAGACTCTTTTCCACAATGGCTGTACTATATTACACCTGCAATGCATGAGTGTCCTATTTCTTCACATCCTCAACACTTTTATTCTCCAGTTTCATCGTTTTTTGTTTTTGTGGTTTTTTTAAAGATTTTTATTTATTTATTTGACAGACAGAGATCACAAGTAGGCAGAGATGCAGGCAGAGAGAGAGGAGGAAGCAGGCTCCCTGCGGAGCAGAGAGCCCGATGTGGGGCTTGATCCCAGGACTCTGGGATCATGACCTGAGCTGAAGGCAGAGGCTTTAACCCAATGTGCCACCCAGGTACCCCCAGTTTCATTGTTTAATAGCTATCCTAATAAGGGTAAAGTAATATCAGTATGATTTTGATTTGCATTTCCCTTATTAATGATGTCACTGGAATTTTTAGAAGGATTGCATTGTAGCTGTAGATTGTTTTGGATAGTATTGAAACCTTAGCATTATTAAGTCTTCCAATCCATGAAAATGGGATGTCTTTAAACATTTAATTATATTTAAACCATTTAATTATGGTGTTTAAAATTTCTATTAGCAATGTTTTAAAGTTTTCAGTCTATAAGACTTTTATCTCCTTTTCAAAACCCCAAGATGAGGAAACCAAATCAGTTGTTTGCACTCCCTCAGGAAATTTCCAGACTAAACAAAAAGCACAACCATAAATTCTTGGAGGACAAGGTCCTTATGCCCACCCTGGCACTAGCCACCTGCTGCAGAACTATAGGCTTCTATTGCCACAGAAGGCTAAGGAATGGGTTATGCTAGGTGGTTTATGAACACGACTCTCTTACCAAAGGATATCAGTCTTCCTTTCATTAAGTACTTCCCTGATTATTGTAAGTGTCCAACCAGGTTCTAGCATTCCAAAGTAGTTGATTTAAATTGATCCAACTAAATGATTGCTTCAAAAATAAATAAATAAATAAACAAATAGTTGCTTCAGTGAGTGGAGTCTAAACTTTAGATCTTCCTATACTGTCATCTTTTTTGTTTGTTTATTTGTTTTGGTTTGGTTTTGTATTATCTGTTGGCATTTCTTTCTTTTTTTTTTTTAAGTGCTTCCAGTTGGTTAGAACCTGGAGTGAAGGGCTTTTGAGCACAGGTGTGGTCAATTTGTGTTTTATTTTCTCATTAAGAATAATCTCATTGGGGCACCAGGGTGGCTCAATGGGTTGGAGCCTCTGCCTTCGGCTCCATCATGGTCCCGGGGTCTTGGGATCTAGCCCCATGTTGAGCTCTCTGCTCTGCAGAGGGCCTGCCTCCCTCCCTCTCTCTGCCTGCCTCTCTGCCTGCTTGGGATCTCTCTCTCTGTTAAATAAATAAATAAAATCTTTTAAAAAAAAAAGAATAATCTCATTAAGGACTTCACCTAGTATCTGAACCATGAAATCAGATAAAGTCAATGTAATTAAGGACTTCAGTATTGGCTCTGCACAGTACAACTCTAGAAAGTGTTCTTTATATCATAGTCATTGAGACAATCTTGGATACTTAGCACATAATTTTTTTTCAGCAGATAGCTACAAAATATCTTGAGGAATAACTATTTTCCTTTCCTTAAATTGTGTGGAATTAGCAAGATGCTGCCCAATGGAAAAGGTTCTGTCTGATGATTTTATTAGCCAGTGACAGGCAATGGCTGGACACCTTTCCCAAATTGGGTTTCTTTTCCCTGTGAGCAATTGTATCTCAGACTAAACATGGAAAAGTGGTAGTAAAAATTGCCTTTAGTCTACAGATTTATAAGACCTATCTGCCAATGTGTCTAGGATTTTAATCACAGATTATGATCAATTTTATCACTGAACACATAAAGACAATGAGAGAAGAGACCATCTTTTAAAAATACATAGCATTAGAAAAAAAAAGAATACATAGCATTTCAGGTGTTTGGAAAAGAAGTAAATCTCTAGGGTTTCATTAGAAATGCAAAGAGTAAGGAGGTTATTGAAAATATATGAGTCTGAATGACTGTGAGAATCAAGTTTGTTCTATGATTCAAAAAGGAATATACATTTCAAGAAGATTTTTTTTTCTTGAATTCAGGATGAAAACAGTAGTGAAAAGGGGAAGTGGAAATTAAGCAAACAAGCTGATTTGTTAGAAAAAGAAAGTACTCTCCTTAGGGGAAAGGTAAAAATCTCAAACATCAGTTTAGACAAATATAAAAGGGAAAAAATAACCTTTATGGCATTTTTGATGGGTCTCATGAAGACAGAATTTTTTTTTTTTCAAATTGGTAAATGAAGATGACTGGAGGCTAAAAAAAGATTAACAAAAAAGAAAAAAGGACGAATCTCATAGTGTCAGTGGGAATATATTGCTGCAAAATTATTTGGAGGTATCCCTTTAACATATTAGAGTGAAAAATGATAAATATTTTTAGAAAGCAATGATTATGCATTGGAAAACCATACTGAGTAAACAGAAATGGAAATAGAACCCTAGTGTAGTCTGGATACAAGCATTATTTTAAAAACAGGCTGATGAAGTATCTTTAAGATTTTATGAAATCATACCCATAAATTTATGTAATTAGATTTCAAAAGGAAACCATAGAGAAGTTTCTTTAAACATTTTTTTTTAAGATTTTATTTATTTGACAGAGAGAGAGATCACAAGTAGTCAGAGAAGCAGGCAGAGAGAGAGGGGGAAGCAGGCTCCCTGCCGAGAAGAGAGCCCAATGCGTGGCTTGATCCCAGGACCCTAAGATCATGACCCAGGCCAAAGGCAGAGGCCCAACCCACTGAGCCACCCAGGCGCCCCAAGAAGTTTCTAACACACAAAGCAAATCACAAATTAAAGAAATTGAGTTTACATTTTGGAAATGTGGAAGAGTAGAACTACTCTACACAGATAAATGATGATTGAAAGAATCTGTCTTAAAATGGATGATTTGGATAGATGAAGAAATTATTATATTCATAAATATTTACTATTGAAGACTGAACATGACCATATTTGGATAATTATTTTAGGAAAGAAAAGGGATTGATACACTTTGTACTTGCAAACATTTGAAGTAGGAGAGAAGTGAGACTGCGTTAAGGTAAAATTATCTTTACTTTCTTTCTTCCTTCCTATCCATCTATCTATCCAAAATGGAGTCTCATATCAAGCAGGAGCCTGGGTCAAGCAATGACCCAAGTAGTTAGATGTAGTGAAGCTCTGAGATTTCGCCTGGACCAGCATCTACTGACACCCCAGAACTGATAACAAGCAGAACCAGAGGTCTGTAGGGCCCAAAGACAAATTAAATTTCTTAAAAAGGGCAGGATTTTTATAGCAAACTGTCAGACTCTTTAGACCTGACACCCCTATGTCTGAACACTTAAAAAAAGCAACTGCTGTGGAAAGTCTGCCCAAATGATCTCTGAACAGAACCAAGATCCTTCACTGCTTGAACATCAGAAGCAGTAAGTGCTGAGAACTGACCTGGACCAGACAGAGACCTTGTCTCAACTGCATACCCACAGACTGACTTCACGTTTGGTTTGTGAACTTCCTGCACACTTCTGTTATCTTGTTTGTTGTGGGGTTTGTCGTCTGTCCTGCTCTATGCGCTGTGTAAGAAGCCAAGTTTAATCACATGGTGAATTGTCATTGAGTTTGGAATCCTGAACCAGCTTTATAATTGTGATTAATTTTGCTTTATGATTGAGTAAAGCTGACATTGTGGAAAGATACAACTTGTGTGTACCTTCATGGCATGCTCATGACTCTATCTATCTATCTATCCATCTATCTATAATCTATCTATACAACTGGGTATACCTGAGAGGAGAAAAAACTAGAGCAGATCAGATTGGGAAAAGGAATACTGCGAGTACATTGATCAGGGGGAAAAAAAAAAGGTTTTGAAGAAATGGACATTTCTGTTATCATATTCCAAGTATTAGAAAATTCAAAATTTGGAAAAAGACTACATTTTGAAGAATGCCACTTGAAAGAAAACACATTGATCCCCACTGGGTCCCTGAATATAACCATCAATAGTTGATTCAGTTCAAGAATATTTGGAATGTCCTTACACAACTGAATTAAACTTAGAGGCAAGGGCAAAACCATCACGAGGTTAGGATTAAAAAAATATATGGAATTACAGTCAGAAGCAGCAGCAGCCACTGTGATATAAAAATTAAATACTTTGGGACATTTCTAAGAGTAGAAAAAGTAGAATAATAATAGAATGAGATATTAAAGGGGAAAAATAAGGAAATGATTTATACTTGAGTTATTGTCTTTATAGATAGTTTCCCTGTTCAAATAAAAGGATAAAAGCTACTTTAGACAAGGGTTTCTACTCAATTCAGGATCAGTTTGTTAGAAAAACAGTTTTAAAAAAGAATACTGGTATCAAGTGTGCTGAAATATTCTAGTATATTAATTGAGGAAGGAATAGAATTTTAGCAATGCCTACTTAACACGGTGACATAATTGTACATTTAAAAAGTAGTCTCAGATGCTAATGACTCATACAAGAATCTGTATGTATGTCTACAGAATGTAAAAATGTATTTCAAATGCTATCCTTTCAGAACATCTATGCCCAGAGGATACTATTCCTTAGCTTTGGGCACTGGAGTATATGCTTTCATCCCTTCGTAGGGGACTTTCTTATATTAAGTTTTAAAATGTTCCAAACACTTGACACAACTGACCTTCTGAGCCTTCTGCCATTCTTCTTAAAACCAGTTAGACTACAGACTTTGCTTGCATCATAACATGACTAGTCAGCTCATCTTTTCAGAATATAAATTTTTTGGTTCTGAAGCTACAGCCATTTGACTTGAAAAAAAAAGGGAACTAAAAAAGCCTAGGTGAGATTCAATTTAATGTTGGAGGCAGTTCATTGGAATAAACCTAAGGTGCAACTGCTTCTATAAATAAATACATAAATACACACACATACATACATACACAAATTCATATATACATACATAAGTAAGCAAATAAATGTCTTAGGAATGTGCTAGTATCACTGGACCTGACCAGATTAAGAAACTGAAGAAAAATGATAAACATTGTTCGTTTCAAACCTTAATTTTTAAGGAGGAGAAGGAATATTTTATACTTAAATTATTTCTGTAACTTAAAGTAATTGGGGAATTCATATTCCTCAACTTTGAGAATTATTTTATTAGTCGTATCATATTTAGGATATTATTATACTATCCTTTCAGTTATAAAATCACTATGGATGAGTTGGTGAATGACATGGCTGCTGTTACGCAAGGCGAGACAGAAGGCAAGGTAAAATTGTGGTGTATGACTCAATCCAGCTTTCTGGAGACAATAGCTGAGTAGTCCTACAAGGGTTCTGAAAGATAAATAAGAAGTTGTGGTAGATATAGGGAGAGCAGCTCCAGAAAGGTAGGGCAGGACTCTTGGTAAGTTATTATCTCCCTTGAGTGGGCACACATACAGTTTCAGGTTGATCTCAGGTTTGGTTACTAAGCCCAGTGTACTGAAAATAATGAGCTAGGGGAAGGTTCACAGAGAATTTTCATTCACCTTACCAATCATTTCCTTAGCAAGTACTCATTCCCTTGCCCAGTCCTCTGGAGGGGTATGGAATTAAATAGTATTAGATTGGGGCACCTGGGTGGCTCACTCAGTTAAGTGAGGACTCTTGACTTCAGCTCAGGTCCTGGCCTCGGGGTCAGGAGATAGAGGCAGGCATGTTGTTCCTTGCTGGGCTTGGAGCCTGCCTAAGATTCTCTTTCCCTCTCCCTTGGCCCCTCCCACAGCTCATGCTCTCACTTTTCTCTCTTTCTCTTAAAAACAGAAAGATAGCATTTGAATAAAAATGTGTATTTCTTCTCAATTCATGTAAAAACACATGATGTAAGGCACATCCCACCTAAGTGGTGATATCAGTGAGAGTCCAAATCCACTGAGCCATGCATGGCATCTGGTTTTTGCATTAAAATCAGGCAATTATGATCAAATTCTGATTTCTTTTTCTTTTCTTAAACCATTACTCCCAAATCAGAGTTTTTAATCCCTTCCAATTTTGGTTTTCTTTGTGGTAAGAACCCCTCTGAATGCTCCCCTCTCCCCACTGTGAAGAAGGAAACCATTCTCAAAATGTTAAAAATAGAATTACCATATGATCCAGTAATTCTACTGGATATTTACCCAAAGAAAATGAAAACACTAAATCTAAAAGATATATACATGCCTATATTTGTTGCAATGTTATTTAAAATAGCCAAGATATAAAAGCAACCCAACTGTCAATTGATAGATAATTGGATAAAGATGTGATACACACACACACACACACACACACACACATGAATATTACTCAGCCATAAAACTGAAATCTTTCATTTGTAATAGAATGGATTGACATACAGGGCATAATGCTAAGTGAAATAATCAGAAACATACAAATACTATATGATTTCACTCAACTGTGGAGATGGTTTGATTGAAAGTCAGGCCTCCACACAAAAAAATAATTCACTAAGAAAATTTTGAATTCAGTAGATCTCTCAAAGAATTTGTGCATGTTGCAGAAAGAGAGAAGTTGTAGAACAGGTAGCTAAAGCTATTTTATATCTTAGCAATGCAAATTAATGTAATGTCAATATTATATACTTGCTTTTATTAAGGTTCTTTGGGAAACAAAGCATAGTATCAGGCATTTAATAAATGCTAGTTTCATGTTTTTTTTTTTTTTTTTAAAGATTATTTATTTATTTATTTGTCAGAGAGAGAGAGTGAGCACAGGCAGGCAGAGAGGCAGGCAGAGGCTGAGGGAGAAGCAGGCTCCCTGCCGAGCAAGGAGCCCGATGTGGGACTCGATCCCAGGATGCTGGGATCATGACCTGAGCCGAAGGCAGCCGCCCAACCGACTGAGCCATCCAGGCGTCCCTAGTTTCATGTTTTAATATTTACTTTGGTCATGTCAAACCTGGGGATTCTCAAACATGCCTCTTTCCAGGGGCTCCCCTCTACCCTAGCCTTAGTGTCTGTCCCATGTTATGTTTCCAAATGTTTGTCTGACTTCAATATAATTTTTTTACCAACCAAAATAAAAAGACTTTACATTGTGAAGAGTTTGGCTCCTCTCTTTTATCCTCTTTATTTTTTGTCAATTATAAGTCCTCCACATTTCCTTCCTCTGGAGTATTAGATTCATCTAAAGATCTTTCTCAGTTTTCTTGACTAATACAAACTTCTGTTTCAGCTATTAAAACTCTTTACACTCATTATTGTGCAATATACATAAGAACAGGATCTTTACTGTATCTTATCTGTAATCTAGTTTTAAAAATTTAACCATATCGCTGAATCTTTTCTAACAAGTGTATTTCTATAAAAGCACAGGACTTATAGCTCAGTGGGTTAAGGCCTCTGCCTTCACTCGGGTCACAGTCCCAGGGTCCTGGATCAAGCCCCACACGGGGCTCTCTGCTCAGCAGGGAGCCTGCTTCCTCCTCTCTCTCTGCCTGCCTCTCTGCCTGCTTGTGATCTCTGTCTGTCAAATAAATAAATATACAACTGTATAACTTTTAGGTAAAGGTAGACATAGATATGAAGCACTTGGGTGAGTGTTTTCTTATCTTTATAAAACTGAGTGTTTTCTTATCTTTATAAAACTCTTAATGATATCAAAATAAAACTTTTTTTTTATACAGTTGTTTTAAAATGTATTTATTATCATAAAACAAGTATGTGAAAATGTTTTCAGGCTATCACATCTAAAACCAGTCCTTGGTATTGGCTTTGACTGTCACAGGATTGTATGTAGACCTTTTTTTTTTATGCTTCCCCTTTTAACACATATACAAAGGGGCTTATATGGAACTGACATACCTTTCATAATTTTTCAAATTCAGTTATATTCATTAATTACAAACAAGTTGTCTGCATGAAGGGCATTAAAAAAAAACAAAACTTCAAAACCACAATGAGATGCCACCTCACACCAGTCAGAATGGCTAAAACTAAAAAGTCAGGAAACAACAAATGCTGGCAAAGATTTGGAGAATGGGGAACTCTCTTACAATACAGGTGGGAATGCAAGCTGGTGTAGCCATTCTGGAAAACAGTATGAAGGTTCTACAAAAAGTTAAAAATAGAGCTACCCTATCACCCAGAAATTACACTACTAGGTATTTACCCAAAGGATACAAACATAGTGATCCAAAGGGACACATGCACCCCAATGTTTATAGCAGCAATGTCCACAATAGCCAAACTATGGAAAGAACCTAGATGTCCATCAACAGATGAATGGATAAAGAAAAGGTGGTGTATATATACAATGGGATATTACTCAGCCATCAAAAATGAAATCTTACCATTTGAACAATGTGGGTGGAAATAGAAGGTAGCATGCTTAGCATACTAAGCAAAATAAATAAATCAAAAGACAATTATTATATGATTTCTCTCATATGTGGAATTTAAGAAACAAAACAGAATCATAGGGGAAGAGAGGGAAAAATAAGATGAAATTAGAGAGGGAGACAAACCATGAGAGACTATAGGAAAAAAACTGACAGTTGCTAGAGAGAAGGTAATTGAGGGGATGGAGTAACTGGGGATGGGCATTAGAGATGGCACGTGATGTAATGAGCAGTGGGTGTTATACTCAACTGATGAATCCCTGAACCCTGCATTTGAAACTAATAATAACATCATATGTTAATTAATTGAATTTAAAGAAAATGAAATGTAAAAATAAAAAAATTAAAAAAAAAAAACGCTTCATTTAGGTTTAGTTCCTTCTGCTTTATTCTTTGCCAAAACTGTCATTACTTGGAGAAGGGAACAATAACTGCTGTGCAAGTCTATTTCCTGTGACAAAATCATGCAATTTGAAGTATGACAATTTTCAGACCCAGTGGTTATGCCCCTCAGCTTAGATACTCATCACTGTCCACAAGCTGTTAAGAGGGTGATCTCTGCTCTTAGAAGGCCTGATTAACAGAGATAATAATTATACCTAAAAAACTTCAGACTTATTGGATATAATTTTGCTTGAATTCACCTTTCTTTGATTCAGAAAATTCCAATAATCCATTTTATTCCTAAATCAGTCAGGAATATAACTAGTTTGAGTTTACTGTCATTATCTTTTAATTTTTTTCATGATTTCTATTTGGATAACAGCTCCTTATTAACAAGCCCTTATTTATTTTTATGTTGTTCAGCATTGGTGAGTGCCATAAACAAGTCAAGCATGCTCTATTTTACATCATAGAATATTAAGAAAAATGTTTGATTAAATTACTCATACTTCCATACACTATTTAACCACATAGTAGGAATATAAACCCTTAACAAGTGAAGGTAAGTAAGTAAGTAAAAACATTTTCTTTCTCTTGAATCACTGAAACAGTAACATTCAGTTCAAATTGATTGTTTTGGCAGAAAGGTAAGATGAAAAAATGGCTACTGGGATCAGAATGTCTCAAGTGAATGGAGCAGGTTGACTGTATCAAATTGGTATTTGGAAAATTATTTTTTAAATTAAATTGCAATGTTTCATGTCAGCTCATTTAGTGTTTCAAAATATATGAATGGAAAGACCTTTTTATAATCACTGATGATAAGTTTATCAGGCAAGATAGGTTAGGTCATACTATAATATCAAAATCAATCCTAACATCTCTGTGGTTCAACATAAGAAATATTTAATTCTCATTCACATTACATATCTACCATAGATCGATTTTGTTCCTCCTGTTTTCATCTTTACTCTAGGACTGAAGGTGATGGTGAGACATTATCAGGAAGATGATCATGACTGTGGAAGAAGGAACAGAGTTCTGGGAGATCTTGCAAAGACAATTAAATACCCCAGACTGAAAGCAATACATACCACCTCCGGGATTACTCACTGACCAGAAGTAGTCACAAGGCCTCATTCAACCACAAGGGAACAAGAAAGTAACTCAGTCTACTGTCTGAAAGCGGGATAACCAGAACTAATGGGTAGGTAAGTGGATAATTCATTAATGTTAAATTACATCTGTAACCAAAGGGACGCTGAGAATGGCTTCATAAATGTTTACAAGAATTGGTTTGGCATGTCTCTTCTCAACTACTTCTTTCATGGTATCACTTTGGAAACTTGGATGTTTACACCATAGATACCAGCAAAAGCTACAAATTAGGGCTCTCCCCACGCCCCAGAGCCAATAGCTAAACATTTACAGCATATCAGTGAGTATAACTTTATGAAGACAAACAAAAAAATGTTAAAAAGGCTACTGAAAGCAAAGAAATTATTATATGCTCATCTCATGACAATTTCAAAGATATCTATACCCTGGTCCCCTATACTTGTAGAAAGTTGCTTATCAATATGAAAATAATCTAACTGAAAAATGCATTTCTCCTAACTTATTTCATGAGCTAGGATCCTCAAACAAGAGGCCCCGATCTTCTCCTTAGTTAAAAATAGCCAGTTTCATCTTTCTTACAAATATTGATACCTTGGTGAAACTACACATTTTTAAACTCTGCGATATTGCAGACTAGAGCTGTGTATGCTAGCAAAAGCCTTCCAGTGCTGGAGAGAACTTATTTTCAGAGCTGATTTAGTATTATCTGTAGCATCTTACAAATTGCATTAGAATCTGGTAAGTCACAGACAAATTCATTATTCAATTTCTTAGTTTTAACTATATTCAACTACTTCAAAGTTATTTTCCCTATAAATCTGCTTCATTAAGTTAAAACAAATAAATGTATATAATTTTTTTTTATAATTTCCTGCTCCTGACATTTTATTTTTATTAAATATTCTCTGGTCATAGAAAATTTAGACCAGACAAGTTAAGCAGGAATGGAAGACTTTTAAATCTACCACCATGGGAGAGAAAAAATGAAATCAATTTTACAGAAATAAAATGTTGATGGGTTTTTTAGTTCTAAGACAGTGAAAAAGTACTAGAGGATGTTGAATGGGAAGAGGGAAATTGGCCAATGCAATTGGGCCACCTGTGTTTGCCACTTGGTACTTACCAGGTTAGGTTCCTACTATTCCTCAGAGACAGAGAGAAATGATGTGATTACAACAAAAAAGATGGCTCCCAAGTCCCTGAGAAAGACCTTCCTGGGTTGTTAAACTCTCAAGAGATTGAGAGAATGTTTACACATCAAAGGGGCCAAGAAAGAATTCATGATTACAAGTTTTCTAAAGTAAATGCTCTAAGAAAAGGGAGGTCAGGGGCTTAAAGTCAAAGAGACAATTGTATTAAGTTTAGTCAAGCTAAGGGTACTTTTTAAAACCTTCTTGGTCATTCCTAGTAATTTAATACGATGTAAACAATGAGTGCAGTGTTAATCAATAGTCTCATAAAATTTCATTTAATTATTTTTTGCATAAGCTACCACTCCATCATTTTTCCATATTCATTTGTCATTCTCAAGTATAAGATCACATTTGCAAGATGGTTCAGTAGGAAGGAAAGTAAATATTACAGCACTGGAAAACATTAGAATTAATTGTCTCCCAAGAATCACATCTCTAAACAAAGTAGTATTTGGTTTTGATGTTTCTGCAGACTGAATATTTGTGTCCTCTCAAAACTTGTATGTTGAAATCCCAATATCCACTGTAATAATACTTAGAAGTGGTGAGGCCTTTGAGAGGGGATTAGGTAATGAGGGTGGACCTCTAATAAATGGGTTCAGTGCCCTTAGAAAAGAGAGTCCAGAGAGATCCCTTGACCTTTCCACCATGCAAGGACAGCAGCAAAAAGATGGCTATTCTCTAAAAAATAGCAGGTTCTCACCAGACACTGAATTGGTTGGCACCTTGATCTTGATTTTCCAGCCTTCAGCACTATTAGAAATAAATTTCTGTTCTTTATAAGGAACCTGGTCTGTGGTATTCACTTATATCAGCTTGAATGAACTAAGACAGAAACTGGTACTGAGAGATAGGGTGTTGCTGTAACACAAATACCTAAAAAAAAATGAAAGTTGCTTGACTAGAGGAGTTTTGACATGCATGCTAGAAAAAGCTTACATTTCTGTGAATGGATATTTAAAGGTGATTCTGATGAGAACTCAGAAAGAAAAGACAAGAAAAAGCTTTGAACTTCTTAGAGAATATCTAGGTAATTTTCAACAGTCTAAGAATATGAGTGGTAAAGATCATTCTTATGAGGCCTCAGAGATGAGGCACAATGATATTATAGATAGATTAGATATAGATGATAGATACAGATAGATACAGATATAGAAATAGATATGGATATAGATATAAAATGGCAAAGAACTTGACTCAATTGTGTTGTGTTCTAATGTTTTGTGGTAGACAGAACTTATGAGCAGTGAAATTTGATACTTAGCTAAAACCATTTCTAAGCAAAGTGTTGAAGGTGTGGACTGACTTTTCCTGACTGTTTACAATACAATACAATGCAAACAAACAAACAAACAAACAAAAACAACCAAAAACACAGCAATGATTTACAGATGGAATTGTTAATCAAAAAGGAACAACGTAGGGGCGCCTGGGTGGCTCAGTGGGTTAAAGCCTCTGCCTTCGGCTCAGGTCATGATCCCAGGGTCCTGGGATCGAGCCCCGCATCCGGCTCTCTGCTTCGCAGGGAGCCTGCTTCCTCCTCTCTCTGCCTGCCTCTCTGCCTAGTTGTGATCTCTCTCTGTCAAATAAATAAATAAAATCTTAAAAAAAAAAGGAAGAATGTAAAGATTTGGAAAACTCTCAGCTTATCTATGTTACAAAAAACAAATGAAAACAAAAAACAAAAAACCCACTAAGGATAATAATCCTTATTATCCAAGGATACTTTGATGAGATTAGTATGGATACCCTATTTCAACAGAAACCAGAACCCATATCTCTCTAAGATGACAGAAGAACGGCCCTGAAAGTCACCAAAGTTAGCACTCACCACAGGCCCAGAGTTCGAGCACCAAGGAAACAAAGTGATTTCACATGAGGGGGAGGGTGCTGTCAGTGCCTATGGAATCTCAGTGAGCTTGACCTGGCACTGCCTCACATCACATGCTCCCTACCCTATGGTTCTATGTTTTGCCACTCCAAAGTGAGGATCCTGCAGGCCCTGATGTGGCACAGGTCATAGTGCAAGCAGTAAATTCTATCAGTGTGGCACTATTCCTCCGCTAAGCAAAGTACATGAGCCCTGTGGGAATGGCTGCCTCCACACTGGTTTAAGGATAGAGCTCCCTGGAACCATAGATGTGCAACTCTGGCACAGACCTGCTGACATATGGGACCACTTCAGAGAAACATTATGTGGAAAGGGCCCAGGAATAGAGCCACTGTGAGGGCAGAGCCACCTAAAGCTATGGGTCAGGGCTTCACAGACGCTGTGGGATCTTGACTGCCACCACAGCGTGTCCTGAAGGTGGAACCTCTGTCCCAGTAGGCTTGGAAAGCAGAGCATCAAGACAAAGAGAATTATTCTTGAGCCTTGAAGTTAACTGTTATTTGCTCCATTAGGTTTTGAACTTAGAGGGAACTGTCACCCCTTTTTCTTTCCTATTTCTCTTTTCGAATGGGAATGTCTAGCCTATTTCTGTCACATCATTGTATTTTGAAATCACATTACTTGTTTGGGTGCACAGGCTCACATATGGAAAGCAATTTGCTTTACAATGAATTATAACTTGAATCTCACCCATATCTGATTTAGATGATATTTAGACCAGACTTTGGACTTACACTTTAAAGTTGATACTGGAATGAAGAACATCTGGGTGGCTCAGTCAGTTAAATGTCTTCTTTTAGCTCAGATCATCTTCCCAGGGTCCTGGGATCCAGCTTCTTTCTCTGCCTGTGCTCCCCTTGCTCATGCTGTCTCTTTCTCTCATTCACTGCTCTCTCTCTCTCTCTGACAAATAAATAAATAATAAATCTTTTAAAAAATTAAAAAATAAATAAAGTTGATACTGGAATGAGTTAAGACTTTTCTCTTGGGATGAAATCAATATATTTTACAGCAAGAAGGACATTAATTTGGAGGACCAGGAGTGGGATGCTATAGATTAAATGTTTGTGTCACTGCAAAATTCATATGTTGAAATCCTAATACCCAATATGATATGGTATTTGCAGGTGGGGCCTTTGGGAAGTGAATAGGTCATGAGGATGGGGCTCTCATCAATGGGATTGTGCGTTATAAAAGAGAGTTCAGGGAGCTTCTTTGTCCCTTCAGCTATACAAAAGTATAGTGAAAAAATGGCCAGCTATGAACCAGGAAGCAAAATCTCACCAGACCAAATCTGCTGAATAATTGATCTTGGACTTTCCAGACTCCAGAATTATGAGACATAAACTTCTATTGTTCATAAACCACTGAAACTCTGATAATCTGTTATAGCAGCCCAAATGGCCTAAGGCAGATATTGAGATATGCCCTTACCATGATTATATGTCATGAGTTAGTTACTAAAAATAGTTAATGGCACCTATGTTGTACAATATTTACTTTAAAATAGAAATCAGAAAAGGTAGAAAAGTTGAGTTGAAAGTTGAGTTGAAAACTTATTTGGTAGTTAAAATGGTTGACAATAGCTAAGGAACCCTTGAAGAATAGGTGCTGACAAGGACAATGACATATGAATAGAATCAGTACCATGCAAATGGTCATAGGTGGCACTAGAAATCACTGATAAAAGGTAGACTTCTAAATAAAAAGCTTCTTAGAATACTGGATATATCCATTTTGAAAAGAATTAGATTGTGTCCCTACCTCACACCATATATAATAACTAGTTCCTTGCACATCAGAGTTCTAATGTGAAGGGCAAAATTATGAATATTTTAGAGAATATAAAGAATATCTTCATAACTTCAGGGTAAGAAATGATTTTTTTAAAGATTTTATTTATTTATTTTACAGACAGAGATCACAAGTAGGCAGAGAAGTAGGCAGAGAGAGAGGAGGAAGCAGGCTCCCCACTAAGCAGAGAGCCCGATGTGGGGCTTGATCCCAGGACCC
>PISX010021615.1:0-33273 GCA_004024625.1 Mellivora capensis
CACTTTACTGAATTTTTTTGTTGTCTGATTGCTGAGGCTAGGGCTTCTAGTACTATGTTGAATAGCAGTGGTGATAATGGACATGCATTTTGGGTGCAATTGTAAATGGGATTGACTCCTTAATTTCTCTTTCTTCTGTCTTGTTGTTGGTGTACATCCCTGCTGTGTTCCTGACCTTAGTGGAAAAGCTTTCAGTTTTTCCCCATTGAGAATGATATTTGCGGTACAAACCCTATGCTTCTTTTACAATAACACGCTATGCCACAATCTTCCTGGTTTCCACTAGTGTGTTCCACACTGATCACTTTCTGGAAAAGACAGAGCCATTTCAGTAGAAACATTGGCATCCAAAGGGTGGGTATGTTCTTACACTATAAATGGAATGAGCATTTGTATGATATTGGCAAGGTTGAGGAGACAGTGTAGATCTGACCTGGACAACACAGCACTGAGTCAGAAAGGCAGACCTGAAAGAAACAGAAAAAAGTGTCTCTGTATAGACAGACAGAGCAAACACTATCATACACTTAGGGAAAGGAGGGATAGAGATTGGCAGATGAGTAGGAAAAGGGCAGTTGGGGGTCACCAAGGGGGACTTGATCTTCTTTGTAATTTTGGTCCTGTTCTTTTTTCCCTAGATTTTTTCCTTTTTTTTTATTGTCACAAAATACACGGAGCATGAAATTCACCATTTCAAAGTGTACAGTTCAACGGTATTTAGTACATTCATAGTGTTGTACAAGCATCACCACTGTCTAGTTCTAGAACTTCATCATCTTCAAAGGAAAAATCATACCCATTAAGTACAGATTTCCTTCTTTTGAAAGTCAAGTGAGAGAGCATCTGTTCAGTGTGGGATCAAAACATTGAGCTGTGAAACAGAAAGCTTCCCACTGAGAGGGATAATCAAGACCACCTCCTAGTTTTCCAGTCATTCAATTTCTCCCTGCTGCTGAAATGTTCAGGGTGGTGCTATCTCTTTAAATCCAGCCCCTGATCGAAGTCCATAGACACAGAGGGACAGAGAGCTGGACGTTCATAAACCAAGTTGGTTCGACATCCATTCTTGTCCTAAACTAAGAGAATTACCATTGAAAACATGATATAGGACTTCACTGGCAGAATGTACTTTGGGTCATTAAGACTTTACTACCCATACACATAAAAACCAACAAAACTTGGTGTGTGCGAGCAGGGTGGGGAAGAATCTCTTGTAGTTATTACTAAAAAGGAGGAAAAAGAGGTTTGTGGTAAACTGTTAACACATGGTTTAGCATTTCTAGACCAAGAGAAATAAAGAAAGTGCCTAAAATAGTGAAGAGATATTGCCTGGGAGCATACAAAAGGGACAAAAAGGAGCAATGGGAATGAAGACAGAACTGAAGGAGGAAAACCGAGGCATTATAAGTTAAGTCTTATAAAAAGCTTAACATAATGAAAGTTACAACGTAATCTACTAGATGGTTTCTTCAATGGAGCAGAGCACGCCTGCCTCCAATAGAAAGAGCAAAAGAAACTGATTATTGATTTTCTTCCCCAACAGCCCATGCTCCATTCACAGTAACCGTGCAGGGTACTGTCTGCAGAAACCCGCCAGATGGGCTGGGTGGAGAGGGAGAACACGCGAGATGATACAAGGGAATACGAATCAGTCACTTTTATGGCAGCGTCGCTGGGCGTTTGATGGGAATGGCAGACGGCAAGAGTTCTTTAGTATGCATTTGATATCTTTCTTTGGGGAACCAATTTATTTTGGTATTTTACCTCAAACATCAAAATGATACACAGTACCGGAGGCTCTCAGCAGACTTTCTTAGCTTGTTCCCAGAATGGGGACAGATTCAATCTCCCAGCCTCTCAGGTCACAATTCATTAGAAGGGAGAACAAGGTGACTAGCAATGTGAGACACGTGGACCAAACATTTACAAAGAATATTCAACCGCTCCATAGACACTCCTTGGAAAATCTCAGTAGGCAGAATAGAGAACAATTTTGACTTTAATGGCTTCGATACAGTTTTTTTTAATGGATACAATAATCTTAAATATTCACCTTTAGAATATGAACAAGAAGTTCATTTATATCTTCCCAGAAAGGATAAGGATACAGGAATTGAGGGAGACCTCAATCTAAGGAAATGGGTGGGCTCCCACGTTCAGATTTTAAAGACAATTTACTGAATGAGTAGCCCGTCGACCTCCAAGCCCAGAATGTAATGTTCAACTCAGTCGTAGGTCCTGGTTTTGGATCATGAAATAAAGGGTCAGGATTCTCTTATTTTTTCACCCTTTTCCAAGGCGAATGGTCAGTTCAAGGTACATCGCTAAGACAAGCAAGGGGGGTTGTCTTTGATCTGGGACACATACCAGTGTCCTCAGAGCTACATAAAACTCGGTGCCCTCAGTCTGCCTTAGATACAACACCTGCCCCTACTGTGGGATCCAAGAAGGCCGGACCTGCTTCTTAAAGTGCTGCTGGATCCAAAATTATCTATTTTATTTGCTTGTAATAAAATTGTCCTGCCTTTCTTTCAGGTAATTTATCTTCCACCCCAGCGTCAAGAAGGAAACAATCTAAAAAAAAAAAAGAAGGAAACAACCTGCTTTAAATCCCTCTTCACGCATGGATGGCTCATAATCCCCCTTTGTCGACTCCGCTGTTTAAATTATTTAAAGAGAAGTCTGGTTAATCCAAAGATACTGCTAATTGACAGACTTCGTTTGTGTTAATAACATGAGGTGAGAATATTCAACCTGTGTAGGCAAATTTTTTTCTGAGCCAGAGGCCACGGAACAGGTTAGGGCTTCCCGAATGGTTGGCTCTTTCAAAGAGATGTTTTCCCTAAAATGTGAAATGTTTCGGATTGTTTCTTTCTTTTTTGTTACTTTGGTATCAAAAGTCCACCCCCCCTCCGCAACTTCGTATGGTGACCTAGTGACACTTGAGGCAAGATTGGTGATAAATGTCAGCATCGGGGATCCTCCCGGAGATGAAGCAGGAATGGAAATAACAATACTTATTTGTGAGGGAGGTGTTTGAAAGGGGAGAAACTTACTGAGTAGCCTCTCATGATCAAATTCACCGGTTTTCAAAATGTATTTAATAATTCATGAGAGCAAGATTTCACTCTTTTGTCTGACTAAATCCCAGTGAATCAGAAGTAGTCCAAAAAACAGTATACACAGTATTTGACAATAGTAAACTGTAGGGCGGCAGAATAATTTAATATACGTCTTGTGTAAAACAAGAGTTGTGTTTCCTCCCTTGGGGTTGTTTTTGCTGAAACGCACCGGGGAAAGTCATGAAGAGGCAACAGAAATATTAGCACTGAAAGATCAGATTGCAGGGGCAACACAAATTTCATTGGTGTCGTGTGTTGCTGAGCAACGTGACTCGAAAATTTATCAAGAAAAAATGCGCAGTTATAATTGATATATAGAGGGAAAATGACTGAAATTAATCTACTTAGTGTCTTAAACCTCGCCAAATCTTTAAAACTTTGGTTTGAAATAGAAAGCAGAGATGAAGAGTAAGATTAAGCAAGTCGATATGAATTTACCTCTCTGAGAAGTGCCGATCAGACAATAAACAGGCCAGAGAAATGTACGGTATCCCAGAAAGTTAACAGTGGTGAAAATGTTCTCTCCAGGAACCAATGGATTTATTCCCTGTGAGCTCACAGATCCCTTAAGCATGGCCAATGTTAGAGAGAATCTCATCCCAAATGGCTGTCCTCTAAGACAATTCTGTTATCCACAAGGCATTTCCCTTCCCTTCTCAGTGATGCATTTCTGGAGATTCTGAGCCTAGAAAAATAATCCTGCTAATAATGGACGAAATAAGCCATGTATTAATTATGTGCTGAAGTTGGCCACAATTGTTCTACACCCATTATCTCATTTAACTCTCGCAACCCTGTGAAATAAACATGGTCACTTCTACATTTTATAGATGCGAAAAATGAGACTTAGGGAAATCGTGTTCCTGAGTTCGCAGAGCTGGTAAGCAGTGGACTGAGACAGAAACCCAGATCTACCACAGTAAATCCATGCTCTAAAGTCATGATCTTCAAAGTGGATTCATGCATGGGCGCCTGGCTGGCTCAGCTGAAGGAGCATGGAAGGCTTGACCTCAGGGTCTTGAGTTTGAGCCCCATGCTGGGTACAGAGATCATTAATAAACAAACAAACTTTTTTTAAAAAAAGGTGGATACATTTACACTAGCAAGTGTGCAAGAAGGTCACTTGGGTTCTGGAAGTTAATAATAAATTACATATTTAAGTGAACACAAAAAGCTAACGGGTACCAATATTTCATATTATAGATTGGCACAGGTACCCTCACTAGTTGTGCGTGTCAGATGTTCAAACATTACACTGAGTACATGGCCTGTCCCAGGGAACCCTGGGCATTTCCCTCTTTGGAGAAGGTGGTAATGCTCTGCTGCTTTTGGCATATTGCCATGTGTTCCAATTTCCGTGTGCTCGTTTTAGTGCATTTGTGGATTACATTATGCAGTTTTCTTTTTTTTTAAGATTTTATTTATTTATTTATTTGAGAGAGGAAGCTCATACATGAGTGTGTGTGCGAGTGTGTGGGGAGGGTAGAGGGAGAAGCAGACCCCCCTCAACACACACACTGGGGAGCCAGACCCAGACGTGGGGCTGGATTCCAGAACTCTGGGGATCATGACCTGAGCAGAAGGCAGATGCTTAAATGACTGAGCCACCCAGGTGCCCCTATTATGCAGTTTTCAACGGGCAAGTTGTTTATTTATTTAAGAATACTTTGATTATAGGTGATCCTGAAATGTAAGCACAAACCAACAAGAAAAGTTGGGGCTGACAGTTCTAGTACCTGTTGTTTTTCTTTTTAGCCACTCATAAATAGAGTGAAAATGATGGTACAAACAGATCTGGTTGGAAGGTGGCCAAGATGTATTTTTAAAGTTTTCTGGAATTTACGTGAAACGCAAATGTATATACACTATCATTAACAATGAATGACTCCCACTCCTAATGTACAGTGTGTCCTGAGCTATGTATTGATGGTATGAAGCTATACTGATTAGCAAAACCTTAAAAACTACCTACTTTAAACATTAACATAAATCTGTACCAACACTTCAGCAATGTTTAGAACCATGAAGTATCTATGTGATATTTGATAACACTTCCTAAACTTAACCATATCTATGTATAAGCCTTTTTTGAAGTTTCTTAACATATTTATTATGTCTACAACTTATAATTATGAATACATATATTAAGTGTGCTTTTGAAAAACTGCTTTAGGATTGTAGGGGTGCTTGGCTGGCTCAGTTGGTACAGCAAGCGACTCTCAAACACAGGGTTGTGTGTTCAAGCCCCATCTTGGGGGTAGAGATTACTCTAAAAAAAAAAAGGAGTCACAAATTGATCTAGGAGTGTAGTCAAAAATGTTTAGAGATCAGTTTTCTAAATCACTAGTATTATGTTGTTTCTCTAGGGGAGATGAGGCTTAAAGTTGTTCAGTGAAAGGACATTTAAGTGTTAAGGGAAGAAAAATGCGGACACCAGAATGTGAATTCTCAATGGCCCACTCAAAGTTTTCCAACTTTTAGCATCTCCTTCTGTCTCTTTCATTGTCCTTTAGTGTACACAACCTATTCAATGGTTTTAATACAGCCTGGTGTGTCAGAAGTCTTCAGATCTGTAGTTTCATCTTCCTATTCTCTTGATGCTGTGCCTTCTGGTGCATCTACTATATAGCATGCTTGTAAAATCAGGTATTTTGCCTTTTTGTCCTCACATATTTATTTTTCAGAGGTTGATTCTGGATTTCCAACTCTAATAAGAACTTCTATTCGGCTGATTTTCTTCAGCGACGGTGAGATAAATTAGATACAATCTGTACATTAGCACTTTCATGATAATATATAAAATATATCTGAAAACATTATAATCTGGGTCACGTGTATGAATTTCTCTCTCTCACCCCTGACAAAATTGCCTACCCTCTCAGACAATTGTCCCCTACTAGCCTGTGTACCATTATACAGCTAGCTGGTGGCAGCTCTTTGAATTGTAGTCATGACGCTCCCTGTCAGGACTGACGTACAACCAGCAAGTAGTAAGATGGGCAAAAGGCACAAAAGGACATCAAGAACACCGAGAGTCAATAAATCCATGAGGCTAGGGTATATAAGGTAAAGAAGTGCAGACTCAGGGAGACCTGGCATCAAGGTGTTCCAGAGACAGACATCAGGCAGATATATTGCAAGATAAGAAACCCACAGTCTCAGAAGAGACTGACCGAAGACAGAAATGATTCAAGGTTAGAACTCTAGTATCTGGGGGCAAAAATACTAAAGAGAGAGAAGAGAGAGAGAGAGAGAGAGAGAGAGAGATCTATGAGGCAAAGACTCTTGAAAAACAAAACCGTGACCCAAATGCAAGAATTGGACCATAAAGGGAGATCTTGATGTCATGTAGTAAGGCAAAAAACTGAATTTACTAGAAGCAGGGTACACTTTTAAAATATTGGTAGTGCTTGAGCTGGCTTGATGCTTCATTGCCAAGATATATATCGAAGGTCATATATTCCTTTTGCAGCAGAGTCAGCAAGTGGGTTGGGGTAAGTTGACTCTACTGGGGGCTGCCGATTGGAAGTAGGCGCAGGAAAGGGGCTTGCTAATCTGAGCAAGTGTCTTGCTAATTGGTGCTTTGAAGTGCTGGCAAATTGTGTGCCCTTTAATTTCCGTTTCCAAATTGAATTTCAGCTGGCTATGTCCCAGAGTAAGAGATTATTATAAATACTTTAAAATAACGTCAGCCTGTAGGATGAAGTATTATTAGATCTGTCACTGAAATTTTATGCCCTGATGCATGGGTTGTACTTGTCATATATTTTTCAGAGAAACAGAATATATATATATATCTTATTGGTTCCTACACACACACACACACACACACACACACACACACAATCACAATGGCTTCATATAACCATACAACTGCTGAGGTTGGCAAGACCAAATCTGCAGGGTAGACTGACTAGCTATAGACTCAAGAAAGGGTTGGTACAGCTCAAGTCCAAAGGCAGTCTGCTGGCAAAAATTTCTCTTTCTCGGGGGATGAGTCTTTTTGTCTTTAAGGCTTTCAACTGATCTCTTCGATGAGGCTCACTCCCCCACTTACACTATGGAAGGTAATCTTCTTTACCCAAAGTCCACTTTTTTCAATATTAAACTCATCTAAAAATATCCCTACAGCAACATCTAGATTTAAGTTTTGACCAAGTATCTGGGTTCCATGGTCCACCTGAGTTGACATATATGATCATCATCCAGGAGTTCGTATATAAATTTACTTCAACAAAATTAATTGCTTACTTTTTATTAAGCTCTATACTGGGTGCTACAAATCTATTAGAAATGGTTGAGCAATATCAGTTGTGTAAATACTGCAATAGTCCGGGCAATGGCTGAGGACATGAAATAAGGCAGCAAAGGGAAGGAGAGTGAAGAAAGAAATGGACAAACAGAAGATATTTTATCTTTTCAGTAAGATCTGTGGAATACTTAGATTGGGAGAGGGTGAGGAAGAAGGCATATAGACATTTGGGTGGATGGACATGCAATTTATTCAAAGAAGGAGTAACTTAGAGGAAGATGAGTTTATTTTTGAATCTGAGATGCCCTGGGACAACCAGTGGAAGTAATTCAGTGGGTAGTGGATTTGTATTTATGTGGATCTAGAGGTCTGGATAAAGACATAGACTTAACTAGTTGGACAGGTCAAAAAATGAAGAATCATCTTTGAGCCCCTACCTTCATCCAAACAAATAAACAAACCACAATCCTATCAGCTCAAAGTTTGAAATCTATTCTCAATGTCCTAATTTTTCCCTACTTCACTGCTACCAACCTAAGGCAAATCATCACTCCTTCTTGCCTGGATTATAGCAACAGTTTCCCAACTGGTCTTTCTGCTTCTAGCTTTGAATCCTCACCATGGTCTATTACATATTATAGCTTATTAGTATAAGCTATATTGATGAAACTGGAGGAAATTATGCATTATGAAATAAGCCACATACAGAAAGAAAAAAAACAAAACTGCCTAATCTCACTTATATGTGAAATCTTAAAAGTTGAGTACATAGAAACAGAGCGTAGAATGGCTTGCCAAGGGTGGGGAGGTGAGGGATATGGGGAGATGCTGGTCAAAGAGTACAGTGATATAGTTATGTGAAATGAGTAAGTCTAGAAATCTGATGTACAGCATGATAACCATAGTTAATAATACTGTACTGAATACTAGAAATTTGCTGAGAGTAGATTTCAGGTACTTTCGCCACATACAATATGGTAACTATGTGAGAAAGTGGTATGTTTATTAGCTTGATTGTGGTGATCATTTCACTCTGTATATGTATGTCAAACCATGTTTTATACCTTAAATGTATACAATTTATAGGTTTAAAAAGTGTAATGGGGCGCCTGGGTGGCTCAGTCAGTTAAGTGTCTGACTCTTGATTTCAGCTCAGGTCATGATCTCAGGGTCATGGTGTTGAGCCCCACATCAGACTCTGCACTCAGCGGGGAGTCTGCTTAAGATATTCTCTCCCTCTCCTTCTCCTTCTGCCCCACTTAAGATTACATGCTCTCTCTCAAATACACAAATAAATACATAAGTAAATTTTTAAAAAATGTGTAAAAGATTATAAGCCATATCCTGCCATGCCCCTGGTGAAAATTATAAAATGGCTCCCCATTTCAATCAGAGTAAAAGGACAAGTATTAATGACGACCCTTGAGGTTCTAGATAAAGGCCCCACTTCACTGTCTTATCTAATATTCTCCTCTTACTCATTCTTCTCCCACCATACTGGTCTTGATGTTCTTTAAACCTACTAGGCATGTGTTTGCCTCAGGGCCTTTGCACTATCTGTTCTCTATGCCAGGAATATATATCCTCCAGATATCTACATGGCTCACTTTGTCATTTCATTCAAGTCCCAACCCAATGTTATGATCCTGCTAAAGCCTTTAGTGACACTCTTCTGTAAGAAAGCACCTTGTTCTCTTAACTTTTTTTAATTTTTTATAGCACTTATTGCCAATCGATATATTTATTTGTACCTTCACTAACTAGAATACAAACCGAATGAAAGACTTCACCTTGTTTACATATCTATTTCCAGCATCAGATTCATTGTATATCAATACCGTGCATAGTCACAAGAGTGGATGGATCACCCATGAGATCTTATAATGTGAAAAGAGGTCCCAATATGGAGCACTGAAAGAAATCAACATTTAAGAGATAAATAGAGAATAAAAACAACCCACTGAAATTGAAAAGTGACCACACATGTAGAGAAGACATACCCAGGTCACCAATATAAGGGAAGGAGAGAATTTCGAAAAGGAAGGAAAACAAATGAAAAAATTAGATATGTTGTTTACATTTGCCATTTTTTAAAGTCAGTGATTCTTATTAAAGCTATATGAGTATAGCTCATGAAAGTAAGTTGACTAAAACTGCATTGAGACCACAATATTTACAAATTGTTTAGAATTGATTATAACGTAGAAATATGAAGGTATTCAGAGTTAAATGACTATTGCAATGCATTTTGAAGTAAATTCTTAGCTTAGATTTATTTTATATTACAGCTGGATTCAAGAATATGTTTTAATTTCTATGAATAAATAGAACTACTGGACTCTGAAATGACTAAGCAAATTGAAAAGTTCCATACAATTTTTTAATAACTACAGTGAGAGATTTTTAGTATCTGCTGAGATCCATAAACAATTGTCCTAAAACCACATGTCATTTCATGAGCAATATCAGCTGGGTTAGGACGAGAGCCCGTGTGTATATGTGCATCTGAAGAGGCAATAGAATTTCTAGCTGGAAAGATTGTTAGAGAGAGGGACAAGAGATACATAGAGGTAGAGGGGAGAGACAGTTCAGGGGAGCTGAGCTAGTTCTCAAGGGGAAGAAGCAAGTTCAGGGATAATCCATACTGAGGCCGTGGAGGCCACTGAGTCAGGAGGATTTTTTTCTGGAATGGTGGTGGTGTGTGGTGGTGAGGGGCAAACACTCAGGAAGGATGATACTTCCTCAAATACCCTAGGAGAGGAGATAAATAGGTTGGTAAATAAAAATAAGATTACACGATCAAGAGAAGACAGTATAAACCCACAGATGAAGCTGAAAAGGAAATCAGGTACAAGAACTGAGTATTAACAACAGAAAACAATGAGTGAGGATTACATGAAGTTTAGTCAAGTGTGGGTAATAAGTGAGATGCTGGGCCTGTAACTTGTCGAACTCCATAGATAGCTTGCATCCTGAGACTCCTTTGTCCTTTGGTAAAATCTGCCGGAAGCAAATATTTATGTAAGTAGGCACAATGTAAGAAACACTGCTAGGTACTTTGGGGTTTCAACAAGAGAGTTCTTCACTGGGGGCTGTATTGTTAGAACACTTGAAAAAGTAGCAGAGGGAAAGCTGCGAATCCCAAGGATTTGGTCTTCAGAAGGGAAATGGCCAAAAAACCCCAAAGAAAACAAACCAAACCAAACCAAACCAAACAAAAGGACATCTAATCCTCACATGGTAGCAGCCCAGAGCTAGTTATTATCAATCATACTCTCTGTATATCGTGTATTCTTGAAATTTTAGGAGATGGAACTGGTTTTCTGGGCTTGATCTCGGTGGTCTCAGTGGGTTCACAATTATGGAACTTTTGTTCCTTCTCATCATTGCTTTCAACTCCGCTACTTCTGATATCGCTTCCATATTATGTAACAAATACCTTAAAACTGTCTTGACCAGATGTCATAGATTTCTGGTCACTGGTCACAATCAGTTATTTAAAAAGTCATGTAATTTATGTATTTGTTCATTAAGATATGTGCGTTTTTTTATTTTTTTAAGTTTTTCATTAAATTCCAATAAGTTAACATACAGTATTATGATGGTTTCAGGTGTACAATATAGCGATTCATCACTTCCATACATCACCCAATTCTCAACACAAGTGCACTCCTTAATCCCCACCATCTATTTCCCCCTACCCCCTGCCTACCTCCCTTCTGGTAACCATCAGTTTGTTCTCTAGAGTTAAGAGTCTGCTTCTTGGTTTTTGCATCTCTCTTTTTTCCCCCCTATGATTGTTTGTTATTTGTCTTTCTCTGACTGGCTTATTTTGCTTAACGTAATGCTCTCTAGCTCCATCTACGTCATTGCAAATGGCAAGATTCCATTCTAAAAAAAGTCATATAATTTAAAAACTCCAATATTCAATCTCATTGGATTCAAAGCTTTCCTAAGAGTGATATCAGGGGACATCTCCCCACCACTGATGGGAAATATGACCTTTTCTTCTACCTTTTTAAAGCAAAACTCCTATAGGATTGGGAGAGAGAAGGGAGAGTAAGAGAGATATTAGTACCAGCTTGCATTCCCACCAACAGTGTAGGAGGGTTCCCTTTTCTCTGCATCCTTGCCAACACCCATTGTTTCCTGACTTGTTAATTTTAACCATCTTACTGGTGTGAGGTGGTATTTCACTGAGGTTTTGATTTGTATTTCACTGACACTGAGTGATGTTGAGCAATTTTTCATGTGTCTGTTGACTATTTGTATGTCTTTGGAGAAATATCTGTTCATTTCTTCTGCCTATTTCTTGACTGATACAGCCACGCTGGAAAACATTATGGAGGTTCCTCAAGAAGTTAAAAATAGAACTACCCTATGACCCAGCAATCGTACTACTAGGTATTTACCCCAAAGACACAAATATGATCTGAAGGGGCACCTACACCCCAATGTTTACAACTGCAATGTCCACAATAGCCAACTATGGGTGATCCCAGATGTCCATCGACAGATTACACACACACACACACACACACACACACACACACACACACACACTGGAATATTACTCAGCCATCAACAAAGATGAAATCTTATCATTTACATTGATGTAGATGGACCTGGAGGGTATTATGCTGAGCAAAATAAGTCAATCAGAGAAAGATAGTTATCATATGGTTTCACTCATACAGGGAATTTAAGAAACAAAATAGAGGACCATAGGGGAAGGGAGGGAAAACTCAAATAAGACAAAGTCAGAGAGGGAGAGAAACCATAGGAGACTCTTAACTCTAGGAAACAAACTGACAGTTGCTGGAGGGGTGGTGGGTGGTAAGATGGGGTAACCAGGTGATGGGTATTAAGGAGGGCATGTGATGGAATGAACATTGGGTGTTCTATGCAACTGATGAATTACTGAACTCTATATCTGAAACTAATAATACACTATATGTTAACTAATTGACTTTAAATAAAATAAGCTAATAAAAATAAAAATATATAAAGTGAGTCTCTGAATTAAAAAAAAGAGATTGAGAGAGAGATAGTAGGGATCATCTTACATGGCTAGTCCTTAGTCAATTGCTGGTGACTTTGACTAATGCATCCTCATTGACAGAGTAACAGTCAGGATTCACTAGGCTCTGTTACAGTAATAAACAATTTCCAAAATCTCAGGGGCTTACAAAAAGAACTTTCAAAAATTAATCTCTCAAAATCTTCTGGGATCTAGGTGACTCTTGGGTTCATATTTTTCCCTATATTGGCTTGGCATTTATCAGTATGGACTCTCCATGAATAAATACTTTTACACTCACTGCAGCAGGGAAAAAGTAGACTGGAGCACCAAGCATTGGTGATGAAATACTTCCATAGTGTAGTGAAGTGATACATGCTACTTCCGCCCCATTTCATTGGTCAGATCGCAGCACATGGCCACCTCACATAGCTTCAACAGGAAACTGTTCCATGTGGCCAGAGGTGGAAAGAATTTGGGTATTGAAGAATAATGGTAATGCCTACCACACATCTTTGTTTGTTTGTGTGTTTGTTTTGGAGGGGGCACCATACAGTAATCTTCAGTGAACTTCCTGATATTGGCTGATGATAGATCACACCCCAACACCTTCTCTGGGTAAAATGTTTCCTCAATTTTTGTCTGCCTATAGAACCCTACTGCTTCTGTCCCTCCTGCACCTCATACCCCTTTGTGTGAATTTAATGGGATTTCTGAGGTTCCTTTCTGCACACTTCAGTGCTGTGGAGTCCTGGGGAGTTTCCTGGGTGAGGGTTCTCCCCTTTGTGCCAAGAATGCCACACTACATTCCTTCCTTGATCTGCTGCCACTGGCTTTACCAACCAGCTCTCTGCCTTCAGAGCAGAGAAGCAGGCAATGGTAGCCAAGTCTGCAGATACCATACAACTCCGAGAGGGCCATGTCAAGCTTTCCCCCAAGATCCCTCACCCTCCACTACTACACTTCTACCAATGCCACACACAGGTCTGAACAAGCATCATGCCAAGAGCGAGATACTTATCTCCCGATCCAGAGGAAGAAGGGAGAAAAGTGCTTACTACACGCTGGCTTGCCTGCCTTCTCATTAGCCTTTTGCTTTTATAGAATTTGGGAGTAGCCTGCAGAGATACTCGAGGCTAACAGAGTCAGTACAGCAGTTGTTGTTTTTTTTTAAATAATAACTGGGAGGGAGAGGTCTGGCTCCAGTTCTTGATTGGGCCTTGAGGCCTCTTTCAGATGTGAAAAGTTTAACCATTCTTTGTTCTCAGCTTTGGGCCACAGATCCCAATTCCAAGGCAAAAGTAAAGTCAGCCTCAACATCCCCTTCTACTAGTGGTCTTTGTTTCTTTTTCTTTCCCTCGCATGACTTAAAAAAATTTGAGGAAGTAGCTCTTCCCTTGTACATTTTTGAAGTTGAGATCTAAAATCTCCCCAAGTTCAAGAAGTGGCAAAGCGTTTCATGTCATGCATGTTGTAAATGTTGACTTCGAAGTTTTATAGGAAAAATGTCCGGCCTCCATGAATATGATAATGCATTCCCTCTGCCCGTCACCCATATTCAACAATTTTTAAGATATCCCCACCCTTGCTTTACCTATCCATTTTGTTATTACTGTTTTTGCTGAAGTATTTTAAAGAAATCTTATGGCGCATGTCATCACACAGTCCATCTTCAGCAGGCATTTCTAAGAGTATGAACTTAGGAGAAAATCACCCTGTCATTCTCATAGCTAACAAAACGAAGAATAATTCTAAAAAATCTGTTCCAGTTCCCTATTGCAATATGTGGTTGTCAGCCTCCAGGATGACCCCTAATGATCCCCACCTTCTGGTCTTCAAACTCTTGTACGGTATCCTCCTACATGGCACCAGAGTTAGTCTGTGTGACCAATAGCCTCCAACAGAACTGCTGATACATCAATTCCAAGATTAGGTTAAAAAAAAGGCTGTGGCTTCCATTTCATCAGTTCTCTCACATACATGCTGTGTCCGTCTTGGGTCACCTACTCTGGGGAAACACAAGCAGCCATGCTGTGAACTAGCCTGTGGAGAGGCCCACAGAGTGAGAGACCAAAGCCTCTGGCTAACAGCCGGAAAGGAACAGAGACCTGCCAACAAACATGTGAGTTTGGAAGCAGATTTTCCAGTCCCATCCAAGATCCGAATTGACTGCAGCCCTGCCCAATAGCTCGACTCTGACCTCACAAGAGACCTTGAGTCAGAAATTCATCTAAGCTGCTCCAAGGCTCCAGGCTCTCAGGAACTGTGTAATACAATAAATGCTGGCTGTTTTCAGTTGCTAATTTTTAGAGTGATTTTTAAATAGCTATAGAAAACTAATACACTGTATCACCCTACCCCAAAACTTAGTGGCTTAAAACAACAAGGCTTTATTTATGATCTTTACAATTCTGTGGAGTGACTGGGCTGTTCTGTTGATCTTGTCAAGGCTCACTTAAGTGGCTGCATTCAGCTGACAAGTTGTCAAGGGGCTTGACTCATCTGGAACATCTGGGATGGACCTTTCTCTTCTGTCTTTAACCCTGGTCTTTTTCAAGAGCATGTCAGTTTCAGGGCAGCGTTTTAAAGGATTGAAGACAAAGTTTCAAGGACTTCTCTGTAGGATTAGGCTCTGCAATTCACACATTTATTATATTCTATTGGTCAAAATAACTCACAAGGGAAGTTTACAGTCAAAGCACTGGGGGAAAACATGCTACCTATTGATGGCAGGAGGGGAATTTATCTCAGCAATGGTTTTCCATCTACCCCAGTTCTCTTCTAGGCACAATTATTTACAATTCCACCTTGTAGAAGATAGTTTATCCTTTCTTCCCCAATTCAAATCTCATTATGACCTTTGGCTCAGGCTCAAAGTCTTCATCTCATTATCTAAGTCTGATCTAGATGTAGACTGGGCTCATTACGTGTAGTTCGTAGTTCGTCTAATACGTTTCTGGAGGGGCAGCTCTTCTTGATCCTAAGAGCCGGCAGATAAAAAGTCATGTTATTTGCCTTCTTCAGATATAGCCAAAGCTAAGATAAGGCTAACATACAATAGGCACTTCCATTTAATTAAAAAAAGGGAGGCCCCAAAACACACAAAATAGACAAGTATTTAACTATTCTTACCAAGAGAAAAGAAGGAAGACTCAATTAAATCAAATGATGAACACAAGAGAAGATACTACAATTAATACTGTACAAATACGAAGGATCATGAGACAAGTAAGAACCATTTTTGGTCAACAAACTGGACACTCTAGAAGAAACAGATAAATATCTAGAAACATGTATTTGTTACAGGATTTCCTTTTCCTTTAGTGCCTGGGGTTCTTGGTCACACCACTTCAAAGAATGAAGAGATAGACCAGAGGAAGAGTGGTGGGCTGCAAAGCAAAGTTTATTGAGGTATGGTAAAGTGATAGTGCAAAGCTCCTGAAGAGGGAGGGACTTGAGCCTAGGGGTTTTTAATGGGCTTGTTGGTGGACTATTTTAATCTGATTAACCCTCCCTCTGCCTGTCATCCAATGAGGTTTTTGTCATCTATCTTTCACATGGGAAAGGGTGGAGGGCTCCTTCCAGGGTGGTGTAAGATACTTTTTAAGGGTGATTTCCTCTTAGGGCGGGGTCACTTTTTCCCTGCCTGCCTTTCTTACCACTATTCATCCTTCATTATATCTGACTAAATTGAATCATGAAGAAATAAAAAATTAGAACTAACCCATTCCTAGTAAAGGGATTGAATCAATAATCCAAAATTCCAGGTGAAAAAAAAAAAGCCTAGGACCAGATAGATTCACTGGTGAATTCTATCAAACACTTTAAGAGGAATTTATGCCAATTCTTCTTAAATTCTTCCAAAAATCAAAGAGAAACACTCCTAAATTTACAAGCCCAACAGTAAGCTGATACTAAGCCAGAAAAGGAAACTACAAGAAAAGAAAATTACAGTCCAATAGCCCTTATAAACACAGATGCAAAGATCATCAGCAAAATATTAGCAAACTCTATTGAACAGTACCTTAAAATGGTCATACACCACAAATAAGGGGGATTTATTTCAGGGATGCAAGGGTGGTTTAACACATGCTAATCGATCATTGAGCTACACCATATTAAGAAAATGAAAGATAAGAATCATATGATCATCTCAATTGATGCAGAAACAAGCATTTGACAAAATCCAACATCCATTCATGTTAAAAAAAATTCAGCAAACTGGGTACAGAGGGAACAAATTGGGTATAGAGGGAACATACTTCAAATTAGAAAGGTCATAAATGACAGGCCCATAGCTAATATCATATTCAATGACAAAAACATTTCTTCTAAGATCAAGAAAATATACGGATGCCCATTCTTGGCCCTTTTATTTAACATAGTACTAGATGTCCTTGCCAGAGCAATTAGACAAAAAAGAGAGAGAGAGAGAGAGAGAGAGAGAGAGAGATCATTCAAACCAAAAAGGAAGAGCAAAAATTGTCTCTCTTTGCAGTGACATGATATTATATATAGAAAACCCTTAAAGATTCCATCAAAATCTTTTGGAACTAACCAAAGAATTCATCTTTTCTTTCCTGAACTTTGTTATACATAGCTAGGAGAAGCCAACTGTCATGCTCAACATTCTGCTGAGACGTGTCTTTAGCCCAAGTTGTAAGTTCATTTATGTATATTTTCTATTCTCCAAGATTACTTAGGTGACATTTTGCTAATTGTTTTTGCTATTATACAATATGGATTCTCTTTTTCCCACATTCAAATAACAGTTCTTTGTTGCCTTTCCAGTTTTCACTAACTGTTTGACACTCCCCAAATTTTTGCTAACAGACCCCCCCAACTGCTTTCTTAGCCTCTGCCTGCTCCCTGGTCCCATAGACAGTGGAACATCTTTTAGTGCTTTGTTACTACATCACTATGCTTCTACATACTCATTTCTATAAATGTTACCTACTACAAAGTAATAAACCATCCCAAAACTTAATGGTTTAAAACAACATTTTATGGGACCTCCATCACATTTATTTTTTAAAAAAATTTTATTTATTTGAGAGAGAGAGCGAGAACAAGCAGGGGGAGTAGCAGGCAGAGGGAGAGGGAGAAGCAGACTCCTCGCTGAGCAGGGAGCGGGATATGGGACTTGATCCCAGGACCCTGGGATCATGACCTGAGCTCAAAGCAGACACTTAACTGACTGAGCCACCTGGCACCCCCTCCACCACATTTAAAACAAAGAACACTTTCATTATCTCAAAGATACCCTTTTCCCCCTTTCTAGTCACTCTTCATCTTTGGCCTCAAATAACCACTGATCTTCATTCTATCTCCAGAGAGGAGATATGTATTTCCTCAATTTTCATGTAAATAGTATCATGTACTATGTACTCTTTTGTATCTGTAATCCTTTTCTCAGCATGATTTTGAGGTTCATCCAATATTTTATGTTCAAGGAACTCTATGAACACAAAACAAGATAAATACTAATTACAGTAAATCTAGGTGTTGTGAAGCTGATGAAAACAATAGAGAAACAGCAAATATTAAATGCATCCAGAAGAAAATAAAGACATATAGCCTCGGGGAACATTAGATGATAGTTCAACTCTCAAAGAATGGAATTTTGAAATTATGAAAAGTATATTCTCTGATCACAGTGCCATTGAGCTGGGTCTATTTAAAATCACCTAGAAAACTAGGAATACTTATACATTCAGAATTAAGATATACAATTATAAAAAAGAGCAAAAAGAGTTATAAATTAAAAACATTTTGAGCTAAATGAGAAACAAATGTCAACATATCAAAAATTTTTAGATGCAGCCACAGCTGGAAATTAAAGGGAATGACATCAGTGGGAAAGGTGGAATAAAGACTCCTTGATACCCCCCTCCTTCGTCAAAGTAACAAGAACACTGGCAAAAATTGTCAAAATAAACTTTCTGAACTCTGGAAATGAACCAAAGGCTTACAACAACCATGAGAGTGCTGAGTCAAGAAAAATGGCTCACTGGGCACCTGGATCATGCAGGTGGTTGAGCATCAGATTCTTGGTTTCAGCTCAGGTTATGACCTCGGGGTTGTGGGATGGAGCCCTGCACTGGGCTCTACACTCAGCTCAGAGTCACCTGGAGATTTGCACTCTCCCACTCTCCCTACCTGCACTGGTGCATGCACGTGTTCTCTCTCTTTCTCTCACTAAATAATTAAATAAAATCTTAAAAAAAGAAAAATGGCCCACAATCATGGTTAAAATCAGCAATCTAGCAGTTCCTGGAGTGGTCAGAGTAGAGTTGAAGCTTTTTCAAAGCCCCATTTGTAGTGAATTGTCATTATTTGACCTGACAGTTTCCTAGAAAAGCCCCCAGGCTAGGCTTTTCTTCATGTGATTGGATACATAGGCAGTCCAGTGCCGAGAGCCTTTACCCTGGGGATATTTATCTAAAACAAGAAATAAAAATCATTTAAAATCACAGCTGCCTCAGGCTAAGAGTTGAGTAAGAGTTGAGCAAACAACAAGCTCACTAAAAAAAAAAAAAGTAAAGATAAACTTGAGAGACTTTAAATATCTCCAGCTTATTCCTGGAAATCTAGAAACCCACACACATATCCAGAGTGTGCATATCCAGAGTGTGCATGCTCAGGAAAGATATCTGTATGTCCTGAGCTCTCATGTCTGCTAACCTTGAGGCTCTGCACTGGCAAGAAGTAAAGGCTAAAGTAGAGTTGTTACCTGTGTGGCTGAAGGAATGCTTCAACACACAAAGATCTCCTGAGCCAAGGTGTGGAGACTTCTTGGTTTTAGACATTTAAGGAAATCTCTGTCCAGTCATTAGCTGAGACTTCAGAGGCTGCACTCAAAAAATAATATATGCTTTATACAATTAATTATGGAAATGCACTAAATAAACAAAAAACTAAAATTAAAAAAAAACAGCAACAATAACAAACCATGGAGAGGGAGGAGAATTTGACATCCCGAATGACCACATTGTAATATTCAGAGTGCCCAGTTTCCAACAAGAAAATTATGCAGCACACAAAGAAGCGAGAAAGTTTGGAACATTCACAGAAAAAAGGAAATGAATAGAAATTGCTCCAAGAAAATTTTGGGCTTATTAGACAAAGACTTTCACATCACCTGTCTTAAGTATCCTTATTAAAAGACATCATGGGCATAGAGTTAAGGGAAAACAGGAGAACAATGTATGAACAAATAAATAATATTAATCAAGACAGAAATTATAAATAGGAACCAAAAAGAAGCTCTAGAGCTGAAAAGCAAAATAAATGAAAGGATCATTTTTTTGTATCCAGTCTGCCAATCTCTGTTTTTAGTTGGCAAATTTATGTCACTTATATTTAAAGTGATTACTGACAATGAAGAACCTACTTCTGTCATTTTGCTATTTGTCTTCATTATGTCTTATATAGATTTTGGTTCTTGGTTCCTCTAGTAATGCTTTTTTCATGTTTGGTTTTCTCTAGTGTGCCATTCTGATCCCCTCCTATTTCCTATTCTGTATGTGTATATGTATATATGTATGTATGTATACATATACATATTTATATATAATAATATATAATACATATTAATTATATATTATTTATTTGTTTATGTCAGAGAGAGAGAGAGAGTGAGCCCATGTGTAGTGGGAGGAGCAGAAGGAGAGGGAGAGAAAGAATCCTCAAGCAAACTCCCCATGAAGTGTGAAGCCTGATACAGGGCTCTATCCCAGGACCCTGAGATCATGACCTGAGATGAACTCAAGAGCCAGCCACTTAACCAACTGAGCCACCCTGGAGCCCTTTCTGTATATTTTTTAGTTACTTTCTTATTAGTTACCAAGTGAATCACGGTTAACATCTTAAGCTTATAACAATCTGTGTTGAATTGATATGAACTTAGCTTCAGTGTCATACATTAAGTCTGTTTCTACACATCTTTGCATCCCTTTTTTATTGTTGTCATAAATTATATGCCATTATGTCATTTACCAATTAACATGGATTTATAATTATTATTTTATGCATAAGTATTTTAAACCATAGAGGAAACCAAAAAAGGTGTTACAAACCAAAAATGCAGTAATATTGACTTTCCAGTTATAAAAGGTAAAGTCTCTTGGTACTCGCCACTAAATTGTGTAACCAATTAAAAGGACAAAACATCTAAAAACAAACAGAAACATTTATTAGAAATGAAATGATAAACTGACAGAACTACATTAGTTTGGTATATTTTTCATAAGTTCTAGTCATTGATAGATTTAGTAGATTAAATATGCATGGTTTATAAAATTTGAATTATACAATAAATATAACAGATCTATGTTGAAATTTTCACACTAAATTTATAAGTAGGTAGGAAATAATGAGAATAAAAGATTCCCTCTATGATAACAAGACTATCTAATCCATATAAATAAAACAAAAGTGAAATGTATGAAACTTACACAAAGAACAACATAACACTTTACTGAGGGATACAAAGGAAGAATCAACTAAATGGAGAGATATAAAATTATTCATGGTTAGAAATATTAGTTGCCAATTTTCCTCATATAAATTCATGATTTAATGGAAGTGCAATTAAAGTATCATTTTTTGGAAATAGGAAAATAAAGTACATTTGGAAGAATATATGCAGTATTAGAGATGGACATACTTAGAAAGAATAAAAAAGATTGTCTTATAGATTTTAATATATTATAAAGCTTCTTATTTGGGAACTGGGTAAGTCAGAGGAACATACTAGATGTCACAAAGATACAAACAGGTATGAATATTTGATATCAATTTCTTTACTTAGCAAGTATTTATTGATCTCTTCCCATTCACCCATCTCTCTGTAGGTCCTGGGGATACAGAGATCGAACAAAAAGACAAAATATTGAAGGCACCTGAGTGGCTCAGTTGGTTGAATATCTGACCGTTGATTTAGACTCAGGTCATGATCTCAGGGTTATAAGGCCCAGCTGCAAGTCTGGCTCTGAGCTCAGCCTGGATATGTTAAAAAGGAATATATATGTTCTCCTTTTCCTTTAGCAGGGACCTGCAAACTTTTTGGGTGGTCACAAGGTCTTCGACAATTTATGAAAAGCTATGAATCCTTTTGAAAGAAAATGTGCAGATACATATACTTGCAAAATTTTGCAACTCTTCTCGATCTAGTTTCAAGCCACTTTTCCCACGTTATATCTTGCAAATTATTAGCACCATCATTGCCACCCTTCTCCATAACACAGACACTCCCCAGTCCTGTGCAATTTTTACAGAACACACCATGCCAGCATAGCTGGGCAGAGCCATGATTCTATAGAGTACACTCTCTCCATCATTCCCTTATCTACTTGATTTTGATACATTATTGGTAAGGCTCATACATCATTGTTAAGGCCTACCTTTATTTTACTCACTCACTTTGCTATGCTTCGAATTTCTATAGCACATATGTATATGTTCTTCTAATATAAAGTATATTAGATTGCATCATTTTAATTATCTGTGTGTCTCTCTCTTCACCTTCTTCTCTTTCACTTGGAACTCCTAAATACAAATATCCTTATGTAGTTTATCTGAATTGTTACTTAAAAACTTAGTTGAATGTATAAATAAATCATTGTATTAGTTAATTGATTAGTTCCAGTAACCAATGATAGCACTTCATAAATCAATTTCCTACTTGTATCTGACAGAGGTTGTTAGGTTATTCATATGTGCTAGCATATCTAGTGTGAATTTAATCTTTCCCTCTTTCCAGTCTAGTTCTCATCCCTTCGTGTTGGACTTCTAATAAGTCAGTCACTTCTAATAGAAAATGTCATTTTCACGTGGCAACAAATAAGAGTAAGGATTTCCTGCACTTATACAGAAATTCTTTGGGGATTTCTTCCATGATATAGAGTTACTATGATAAAGTGGAAAAAAAATATTGTGAAGGCCGAAGATATACTACTAAGAAGCATTTGAAGACATGCAACCACACGGTATAGTTTTGGAGCAATGTTAAGGGCACATGGAACCACAGCCCATTCAACTAAGAACAACTTTACAATAATTCATCTCTTTAGTTGTATCCCCTGAATCTTATTAAGGGGATGTGTAGTCTCTGGAAATGAATTTTTTTAAAGATTTTATTTATTTATTTAACAGAGAGAGAGAGGTCACAACTAGGCAGAGAGGCAGGCAGAGAGGGGGAAGCAGGCTCCCTGCTGAGCAGAGAGCCTGATTTGGGCCTCGATCCCAGGACCCTGAGATCATGACCTGAGCCGAAGGCAGTGGCTTAATCCACTGAGCCACCCAGGTGCCCCTGGAAATGGATTTTAAAATTATCTTTTTTCTTTCTGTCCTATACACTTGTCTGATATCTTGGCTCTTCTTATATCTATTTCCTCTCAACTCACCCACTCCATGCAAATTAACTTCAGCCTTCAGCTCAAAATACCAGTTATAGTTCCCCTTTTATCTTCCTTTAATCTTTCTTTCCTTCTTTCCTAATCTTTCCTTCTTTCTTTTTTTAAAAAAGATTTTTATTTATTTATTTGACAGACAGAGATCACAAGTAGGCAGAGGCAGACAGAGAGAGAGGAAGGGAAGCAGGCTCCCTGCTGAGCGGAGAGCCTGACGCAGAGCTTGATCACAGGACCCTGAGACCATGACCCGAGCCAAAGGCAGAGGCCTTAACCCACCAAGCCACCCAGGTGCCCCTCTTTCCTTCTTTCTTAATCAATCTTTCTTTCTTTCTCTTTCTTTCCTTCTTTCTCTATCCTTCTTTTAAATTTAAATTCAGTTAATTAACATCTAGTGTACTTTTAGTTTTAGAGGTAAAGTTCAGTAATTCATCAATTGTATCTCACCCCCAGTCTCCATCACATCACATGGCCTCCTTCATGCCCATCACCCAGTTACCCTGTCCTCCACCCACCTCCCCTCTAAACCCCTCAGCTTGTGTCCTAGAGTTAAGAGTCTCTCATGGTTTGTATCTTCCTTTACTTCTGATCCTCCACTGCTAAAGCCTAAAGACCTCTGTGGCAAGGCTGGGCCCTCCTGAGAGTGCAGAGAACGAAGGGTCCAAGAGGCATATTCCTCTCTTGAAGAGAGAGAGGGAGAGAAAGAGCTGTGAATAATCCAACAGGATGAATTTTTAACTTGCCATATTATGAAACTATTGCGTGACCTTAAGCAAATTTACATAACCTCTCTGCTTTCATTCCGCATCTGTACTCATCCACAAACATCTATGTAAATGGAAAATGAGAAAAAAAGAAAGCCCTTCCCAAATACTGTACAGATGCAAGTTGGTTTTATTATTATATAAAATGATCCAGGGTCAAAACCAGAAGTAGGTCTTAAACATTTTATATAAAATAGTTGTGATCTTTAATGACCAGAGATATTAGTCATGGTGAGTGTTTTTATATAATGGTTGGTCTGGGGCCTTCTTTCCTGAAAATATTAAAAGTTAGAATTAAAATCACGACTCCTTTATTACTTGTGCAATGTTTAGTTCTTATTTGACTTTTAAAAATCTGAAGGCTTTAAACAATCTTCTGTGATTAATTTTAAGACACTATTTAAATTCCCTGCTGAGCATAACTTAAAGCCTCTTTTATTCGTCTTCCATAGAATTTGTAAAGAAGTAGAGCTCTTTTCAACTCATTTAGATTTTTCTGGGATTTGGTGCCATCAGGAGGGTTAGGCATTTTATCATTCAAGATCCTGAAAATGACTTTCAAAGAGTTAGTCATATGAGAGTGGAACATGAAAGTTCAGAGAATACAAATTTGATTACATTTGAGAATAACTACCTAAAACTAAACAACATATGAGCCCCTAAAAACAGGCCAAGAGCAGCAGAAATACCAGAAAGCTGTGAATCAGCAAAATTCTTACCTTTCTCTTTCTTACTCGTAAGAGTCAGGAGCACCAGCCTCTTTAAAAGAGCCAACAGACAAAACCCTTGATAGAGTGGGATCTCCATCTGCTTGGAGAACAGAGGGATCTCTGAAGTTTTCAGTAGAGTGATATGTAGATACTGTGTTCCACATTTCCTACAGTTTTTGGAAGAAAACAAAAAAGTTTTTGTACTATACTTCTGAGTTACTTCACAGGGTTGTTTGGTTGAGGATTAACTCCTGAATTGCTTTGGAGAAAGATGTCCCCATCAGCTTTCAAAAGATCTGTGTCTCTGAGAAGAGTTGTGTGTCTAAAGGATGATTCATCCAGCTGGATCTCTTTGTGTGATTTTCCGACAACCGTATGTAAGGGAGGAGGAGAGAGGGAGGGAGGAGGAGGGGATGAATAGATATTGGTCGAGCAGAGGGGGTGGGGGGAGAAGGATTTGGGGGATTTTAGCAAGCCAGAGTTAACAATAGGAGAAACCAGAAATATGACTTTAGACCCCTGAAATGGAAGAAAATTGTGGCATGAGGAGAGACAGTTTTTCTGGTACATGCAGAGGGTATGAAATAAGGGTTGAGTTTCCAGAAGTGGCAACTAGAGTCTTCTAGTAAGAGCCAGAAGGAACTGGCAAGAAAGATACTGGCTTCTCTTCTTATTCACATCTGTGAGTTCTGTGTTAATCTGCAATTTTGCCTTAAAATAGGATTGCTCTTTCTTTAGGCTTTATAGGTAAAGGTGCAATGCGGTTTTGTAGCTTATAATTTATGAGTATGCTTAAAGATTTAATTACATTAAGCATGAAAAAAATCTGCTGTCTGAAGATATGATGCAGTAAAGTTTCAAGGTAATTTGAACAGAATTAGGTGTGTGTCCCTATTATAGCTAATAGAACATGAGTATCAATAGTTCTCTGCAGGCTATTAGGAATGAACTTGAATATATCTTTACCTTTAGTTTTGAAACTCACTGGCATTATTCTACTGACAAATTAACTGGATTACCTTGAAGGCATTTGATTTTTTTAAAAGTCAGACTATTTTGCTCATGTTCTTTAGTGGAAGGGAATAATCTTCTTATAAAAATGGTAGAAGAAATATTGGGAAAGGAAGAAAGAAATCCAGGAAATGTGGAGAAAAGTTTTTGAAGGACACTTTTTTCTTCTAAATAAATGTACAGCTCATGGTCCAGAGATATCACACACCAGGGTTCTGAGAGATTTTATGGATAAGATTGTTCATTATTGAGAATGGGAAAACATACCAGAAGATTTGAACAGGGGATTATCATTCCAGTTGTTAATAAGGAGAAGAAAATGGGTCCTTTACCACCAGTGGATATGTATTCAGAGTTGTGCATGATTTTAGGAGGGGTTAAGAAAGGGGTAGTTTATAAGCTCTTATTAGAGAAAGCAATTATCCTTTGAATCCACCATGAGGTCACCAAGAAAAGTTCTATCAGGCCATTTCTTCCCTTGCTAAGGGAGATGGGGGAAAGTATCTAGGCATAGACTACCCCGATCACAGTATTTTACTCCTCCCCCCAACTATCCTTTTGTGGCATGTGACAATTGATTACTTTTTCATTACTATTTGAAATACTCTTACTCCATAATTCTATAGAATGTTTTCTATTCCTGACTACTCCTTGCAACATTGAGTTTCATTTCCCTATGCCAATAGAAACTACATCCCAAATGTCGTATACCTAAGCCTTTGATCTTCTGGGTGACTTCACTATGTCTGGTGCTTACATTCCTATCAGTTAGCTCATGATTCCTAGAGCTGTACTGGAGCCCCAAACTTCTGCACTTGGATTTGCTCAGAGAGCCCAAGCTCAACACATTCAAAATAATGCAATTCTTGCACCGTCCACCAGCTCTCCTGCCTGAATTTACTACCTCTGTAACTGCCTTGCCTAGTTCCCAAAGCCAGAAAACTGGGTGTCATCCTTAACTAGTGTCTTCACAGGCCGAATGAAACAAGACACTTTTTTCGCAGAGGTAACCGTGAGATATGATGACTCCAAACCCTCATGCAAGAAGGCAGCCCAGCTATCATTAGGCCTTGCAGGAAATGGGACTTAGCAGCAGTACACGAAAATCTCTTTTGTGCTTTCGCCTGATTTTTTTTAAGATTTCTTTTTTAAATTTATTTATTTGTCAGAGAGAGAGAGAGAGAGAGAGCACAGGCAGGCAGAGAGGCAGGCAGAGGCAGAGGGAGAAGCAGGCTCCTTGCCGAGCAAGGAGCCCGATGTGGGACTCGATCCCAGGACGCTGGGATCATGACCTGAGCCGAAGGCAGCCGCTTAACCGACTGAGCCACCCAGGCGTCCCTTTGCCTGATTTTTAAATTTAATATGCATCAGTAGTTTGATGTGGCTGCTGGAGAAGCAATACTTCCTTCATCTGCATTGACAGAAGAAAATCTAGAGTGAGGAACCAATGCGCTCAATATGGTGGGGAAGTAGGAATTACTATGGAAGAGAGCAGCCATGCTCACTTACTATGCAAGAAATGGCGAGAAGATTCTACAGGCCGTTAATGGTCAAATAACCTCCAATAGCCCTTTTAAATCTTTTTCTATCAATGCATTAAATTTTAGATTTAAATGTTTAAGTAATTACATTTAATGGAAATTCATTTACATTTTCAATTTTAAAAGTAATCATTGTATTTTGATTTTACTCACAAGTCTGTTTGTGAATTCCTTTGTTCCCTGATTTCCGAGCCAGGGAAGGATCTCTATAGGCGCTACTGAGAGCAAAACAATTTACCTTCATGACCTTCCCTTCCTAACACAGTTCCATTTAAGAAGAAGATGGGTGGGGGAGTGGATCTCATCAATATAGATCAATTTCATGTTACCTCCTTTAAGAAGAAAGCACAGTAAGGGGAAGGGCACTGGGTTCGGAGACAGATAGTCCCTTACTTTCCTCATGTGTAAGGTAGAAGGTTCCAGTCCCAGCCTCAAAGGCCATTAGGTGTCAACGCTGTGGCACACTCTAAGTATGGGTTATAGTTGGTATTTCATAAACACCGTCTTTGCGCTGTGGCCATACCAACACTGGAGAGGGTGGAAGACAATCGCCAGGTAGCAAAGGGAAGTCTGGAAGCTGGCTTCGGCCAGGCCAGGATTTGTCTTGGTGCTTTACCTCCTTCACTGTCCTTTCTTCCTCAATACTTGCCTTCCACTCAGTCTCTCTCTATTTTAAAGATGGAGATTTTAAAAAATAATGGAAATGCCTCGCAGAGGACCTCTGGTCCACACCTGACCTATTTCTACTATAAGCAAGGTACATGTTTGTCTATAAGGTGAAGGCTGGTGGTGAAATTATAAAAGGCAGGATGGGAAAAGCAGTGGTAGGGTGGGGAGGGGTGGGGGCGGGAAGGCGGTCTAGGGAAAAGAAGCAGGGGTAAGAAATTCAGTTTGGTTCAGTGAATGAGAAGAATCTGGTGTAGGTGATTTTGGATGAGATAAATGTAAAGAAAATGACATTGGGGAAGATGAAATATAACAATAGCAAACAAGATTGACTGGGGCAGAAAGAGAGACACTAGACAGGGAGACCTCACAGAAGGCTCCTAGAATATGCAAGGCAGGCAAGCAGGCAGGCGGGTGGGCAGGGGAGGGGGGTTTTGTTGTGCTAGCCTACCTGAAGGACTCGGTTGTGGCAACCAAGGCTGGGGACATGGCACACAGGATGAACCCCCACTGAGGGGGAGATATAAAGACGAAGTGAATTATTATCTCAGACACTTGATTTTAATACACCTGACAGGTTCGGACATGAATGAGGCACCCTCCTGCAGACATTGTCTGGTCTGTTCACTTTTCTCTTACTACCCTGAATTCTTCCAGTTGTAACATGTGTACCCCACTGGAAGGTTTCTGGGGAGGCCAAAGGAGGAGGAAGTGGCTCCCTCTTCCCCATTGTCAATTTCAGTAGATTACCCCACCTGTCGCCAGTCAACCTGATCCCCTATTTCCAGCATGGAGATTGGCAAGGAGACCAATCAGCCAATATAGGTCAGAGTGTATTCTGTCTGGCTGAGGGCCAAAATTGCATTGTTTCTGGTACCGAGGAGCTAAGGTCTGATTAATGGCTTCTATATTCAGTGAAGGCCCATGGGGATGAAAAAAATTTGAAGCACAGGAAGTCCAAAGTGACCTTGGCTCTGGGACATAGTAAACTTTATTACTTGTCACTCCCATTTTTTTTTTATTCCGGGGGTTATTTTCATTTTTCTTTCTTTAATTTTGTTGTTGTCTTACATGGAAGAGAAAAACATACACAGCAAATCAACATCAGGGCATAGTAGTTAAACAGCCTTAACTGAAAGTCTAGTTACCCACCGTAGCATCTCAAATGATGAAAAATTTGGAGGAAATCCTTCTACTAATATTTACATTTGAGAAAGTTAGTTTTCTGTTTCCGAAAGACTTAATAGGTTATGATTCACACATGGGCAGACACCTCATTTATCTCAGAGCTTTCATTGCCACTGGGTCAGAACTCACTTTTATTGATGATGCACATAAATGAAGTTAAGCATTGATCTAGGCAATCAATCTGAGTGAAGCTGTTGTTTCTTCTTTTCTTTCTCTCCTTCTCTCTCCCTCCCTCCCTTCCTTCCCTACTTTTTCTTTCTTTTTTCTTTTCTTTCTTCTTTTCCTTCCTTTGATTGTGATTTGATAAGTTCTCATGGCCATGAAGGAAGACTTCCTCTTTCCTGCATCCTCTAGGATGCTCTGATATAGCCACTAAATAGAGTACCCAGCTTTGTGTGAACACAATACAAAGAGGCATGTTTAGGCTTTCACTGAACACCTCCTTATAGGATGTGTATTTACATGTAATAGAAGAGATTCCACAGACTTAATCCTTCCCCTCAACAAGCCCAAAGGGGAAATAGCCAAAGACCACTGTTAAACACACAACAATAGAAATACATATATTGTGAAAGGACTACAGCCTGCTGAAGAGATCACAAATATGAGATCAATTCCTTCAGCTGTCTGTACCTCTGAGATACCCCTTGTATGTTAGCCTTCATTTACATTCACATTGTTGCTGTTCCACTCTAGGCCAGGCAGAAAAGTTGTAATTCATTATCTTAGGCAAGGAGCTTCAGATAAAAAGTTATAGACGCCAACTCAAACAACTGTAAATAAATATAAAGAACATTATTTCAAGGAACCAAGGTCAAGGATACATTTCAGCCTTAAGAAGGCTGAGAATCAAAAATGAGCATGCTATTAAGAATCTGAGTAGTCTTCCTTGCGCTCTATCTTGGGCCACTGTCTTTCTTAAGACTTCTCCTTATATTTCATGAGCTCTTTTTAAATTTTGTCTTTTTTGCCTGCTTCATGTTCTTTTGGCAGATTTATGTTTTCTCCATCTTCCTGTGTAAGATAGTCAACCTATTGGAGTGTCTGGGTGGCTCACTTGTTGGGTGTCTGCCTTTGGTTCGGGTCATGGTCCCGGGGTCCTGGGATAGAGCTCCACATCAGGCTCCCTGCTCTGCCGGCTTCTCCCTCTCCCACTCCCCCTGCTTGTATTCCCTCTCTTGTTGTCTCTTTCTCGGTCAAATAAATAAAATCTTTAGAAAAAAAAATAAGATAGCCAACCTATTGCTTATAGGTTGTTCCTCTCTCAGTTTAAGCCATCAATAGAGATGAATATCTTTGAATATCAATTTCAAATAATCAGGAGAGAAGAATGAATTGTTATACCCTGGATCATCTGTCCACCCTTCATCAGTTGCTTTGGTCAGAAGTGGGGGAGGACAGTCATATAGTAGAAATGGCAAAGATTCTCCCTTCCCCATGTGGGAGGGCAGTCCTTAGAGTAGAGGTTGACATCCCTAGAGATGCCTGCTACAAAAAACAAATCAAGATGAAAGTTTTACTTTGGACATTTAGCACATTGATGACACCATGAAAATGGTTTTTGGAGCAATAGAATGTGGAACTGCCTAGACGTAGTCTTTGTGGTGGTGGTGTTAATTGTTTCAAAAAGAGTTTTAGTTTTAAAAAAATGAAAACACAAAAGAAAATGTAAAATCCCATAAAATTCTACCATTTTTGAAAATGCATAAAATAATAAATAAAAGTCACTTCTATCACTTCACTATATCCCCTAGGACAATACACACACATACGTATGTGCATTACGCAGAAGATTGGCTAGTAGATTTATGCATCATCTTTCATACTGTTGCCTGTGTGAGAGTGGCTTCCATAGGGCATATTTACTGGTTTTGTTCTTCTCCTACTTTATTATTCAGATCTGTCCTCAGCTTTCTCACGTTCAAGATGAACCCTAGTGACACAGGCATTTAGGAAGAGATCCACATTATGGAAGGATTAGGAAAAAGGCAAGAGCTTCAAATGAGTGTAAAGTATGCTCAGAAGGCAAATAAGTCCTGACCGCTGAAAGATTTAGAGGATAATACCTCTCCCATTTCTTGTGTTCACCTTTGTCAGGATACCAACTGCTGTGGATCTTGTAAAACAACGATTTGGGACACCTGAATGGCTCAGTCTGTTAAGCATATGTCTTCGACTCGAGTCATGGTCCCAAGGTCCTCAGATCGGGCCGGGTGTTGGGCTTCCCACTCAGCAGGGAGCCTGCTTCTTTCTCTCCCTCTGCTGTCCACTGTTCTCTCTCTCTCTCTCTCTCTCTCTGTCGAATAAATAAATAAATAAATAAAATCTTTAAAATAAAAAAATACAATTTGTCTGCAAATTTATAGAAAAGACTTAAATATTAAGACAAGAGTAATTTTTTAAAGATTGTATTTATTTATTTGAGAGAGAGACAATAAGAGAAAGCATGAGAGGGGAGAAGGTCAGAGGGAGAAGCAGACTCCTCGTGGAGCTGGGAGCCCGATGCAGGACTTGATACTGGGATTCTGGGATCATGACCTGAGCGGAAGGCAGTCACTTAACCAACTGAGCCACACAGGCACCCTGAGACAAGAGTAATTTTTTGACTGGTTTGGATTTTTTTTAATTAGAAATTCTGGGGGCACCTGGGTGGCTCAGTGGGTTAAGCCTCTGCCTTTGGCTCAGGTCATGATCCCAGGGTCCTGGGATCAAGCCCTGCATTGGGCTCTCTGCTCAGCAGGGATCCTGCTTCCCACTTTCTCTCTGCTTGCCTCTCTGCCTACTTGTGATCTCTCTCTCTGTCAAATAAATAAATAAAATCTTTAAATAAAATTCTGACTGGCTGTGTCCAGACAGTAGGTTAAAGGAAAAATGAATTTATATTCTTCATAAGAGATAAAGATGCAGGAAGTGAGGAGGTGCTGTCTCTGGGACTTTTCACAGTAAGTAAATAGCTAGAATTAGGTAGACCTAGTTTCAAATCTCACCTCTACCATAAATTAACGCTGTGAACTTTTGGTGAACTTTTGATAGAGTTTGGTTTTAACCTTTGAAAAATATGGATAATTATTTTTTTTTAAGATTTATTTATTTATTTGAGGGAGAGAGAGTAGGGGAAGGGCAGAGGGAGAAGGAGAGGGAGAGAGAGGACCTCAAGCAAACTCCATGCTGAGTGTAGAGCCCGACATAGAGCTCCATCTCACAACCCTGAGATCATGACCTGAGCTGAAAACAAGAGTTGGCTGCTTAACCAGCTGGGCCACCCAGACATCCTTGGATAGTTATTCTTTATGAGCAGTGAGCGACTTAAAGTACAAAAAAAAATCAGGGCAATACCAGTCATTTAGTAGGTGGTCAAGAACATATAGCTATTTTTTATACATTGTTTTTATTTGCTGTTAACTTTCTAGTTTTCTTTACTATTATTATTAATTGTAGTCATTGTTAGTTGATGTAAAAGCTTTGATTAGACTGGTGGCAAGGCCAGAGGACTTTTTCTTGGGGGCTAATCTTGGAAAGAATGCTCTTTACCCCATTAATCAAAATAAGGAGAGACATTTCAGATCTCCTATGAAGTAGTAAGAGACCAGATCTGGGATGATTTTTAACATACATCAGTCCAATCTTCTTTTTTTTTAAATTTCTTTTCAGCGTAACAGAATTCATAGTTTTTGCACCACACCCAGTGCTCCATGCAATGAGTGCCTTCCATAATACCCACCACCTGGCTCCCCCAACCTCTCACCCCCCGCCCCTTCAAAACCCTCAGGTTGTTTTTCAGACTCCATAGTCTCTCATGGTTCATCTCCCCCTCCAATTTCCCTCAACTCCCTTCTCCTCTCCATCTCCCCATGTCCTCCATGTTATTTGTTATGCTCCACAAATAAGTGAAACCATATGATAATTGACTGTCTCTGCTTGACTTATTTCACTCAGCATAATCTCTTCCAGTCCCGCCCATGTTGCTACAAAAGTCGGGTATTCATCCTTTCTGATGGAGGCATAATACTCCATAGTGTATATGGACCACATCTTCCTTATCCATTCGTCCTTTGAAGGGCATCTTGGTTCTTTCCACAGTTTGGCGACCGTGGCCATTGCTGCTATAAACATTGGGGTACAGATAGCCCTTCTTTTCACCACATCTGTATCTTTGGGGCAAATACCCAGTAGCGCAATTGCAGGGTCATAGGGAAGCTCTATTTTTAACTTCTTGAGGAACCTCCACACTGTTCTCCAGAGTGGCTGCACCAACTTGCAATCCCACCAAGAGTGTAAGAGGGTTCCCCTTTCTCCACATCCTCTCCAACACACGTTGTTTCCTGTCTTGCTAATTTTGGCCATTCTAACTGGTGTCAGGTGGTATCTCAATGTGGTTTTAATTTGAGTCTCCCTGATGGCTAGTGATGATGAACATTTTTTCATGTGTCTGATAGCCATTTGTATGTCTTCATTGGAGAAGTGTCTGTTCATATCTTCTGCCCATTTTTTGACATGATTATCTGTTTTGTGTGTGTTGAGTTTGAGAAGTTCTTTATAGATCCTGGATATCAACCTTTTGTCTGTACTGTCATTTGCAAATATCTT
>PISX010021616.1:0-33243 GCA_004024625.1 Mellivora capensis
GGTGCAGTATGTAACTCTCACTATCAGGACTGTGAGTTCAAGCCCCATGTTGGGTGTAGAGATTACTTAAAAACAAATCTTTAAAAAAATAAAATAGAATGGAGTTAAGAGGCCAGAAGGGGGAGTTTTCGTGCTCATCACCAATGCAGACCCCAACAGGAAGAGACATACCTTATACTACCAATAGAAAGAAACCTCCTTGACTACTCCAGCAGGAGGAAGAAAAAATTTCTCCAAGCCCAGCAACTAGCCCAACCAATAAGAAAATACCACAATTCAGCCAATGAGAAACTCTCGCCACCCTGAACTCTTACTTTCCCCCAATAGACTTTGGTTCAAAAGAGTTCCTCCAAACTAATTCCTTTTCTCTATATAAAGTACTGTTCCTGTCCTTTGATCTGACTTGGTTATGGTTTCCCATAGCTTACATGTTCTGAACCGCAATTCCTCTGCTACTTCCAAATCCATTTTGCTGGTAAAATAACTTTTAAGGTTGACAGTGTGATAGAGTTCTACACTTGATAATATATATCTGTCTGAATTGAGTGCTTGAAAATATTGAAAGATTGACACATGAAGTAGTGTTTATAACAAAAATGCAACACTTTATAAAAAAATCTTAGCAGTGTAATTCATTATATACATAAACTGTACAGTTCTATCTATAGATGCCTAAAGGACAGTTGGGAAAATTTACAAATAAAAGAACTAAAATGGAATTTCCCAAACTTGATAAAGATCACAGATTAAACCAACAGCATATTAACTAGTTAAATGATAATCATTTTCACTAAATCTGAAACATTTTAATTAAAAATCTGAAACAAAGCACAGGTGCACTGTCATTCAACATTTTTTTTAAAGTTCTAGCTGATAAAAAGACCCCAAAACAGAATAATAAATATAAACACTGAAATGAAGAAACAAGATTATCTTTACTTGCAGAATGTAAAATTATATAGAAAGCCCACAAGACTACTTAAATTCTAAAAGAGAATTTGCTAGAGTGACTATATCTAATATGTGTCAAAATTAGTTTTTTTCTGGGGCGCCGGGGTGGCTCAGTGGGTTAAAGCCTCTGCCTTCAGCTCAGGTCATGATCCCAGGGTCCTGAGATGGAGCCCCACATCGGGCTCTCTGCTTAACAGGGAGCCTGCTTCCTCCTCTCTCTCTCTCTGCCTGCCTCTCTGCCTACTTGTGATCTCTGTCAAATAAATAAAATCTTTTTAAAAAATTAGTTTTTTTCTATAAATAATAATCAGATTGTTATTGGAGATTTTCTTTTACTCCAACTAAAAATGGCAATAATACTATAAAATACCAAAGAAAACATTTAACAGGCTATAGGGCTGATGAACACTATACCCTTAATAAATAGTATAAAACAACATAGGAACTTAATATTTTCCTAAATGAGAAAACAATATCATAAAAATTGTTACGTACCTATATGTATTTTAGTTTATTTGTTTACTGTAATTTCAGCCAGAAACCCAGTGGGGTTGGGAGTAGGTTTGTTTTGAACTGGACCAAGTGATTCTACAGTTCTTAGGAAACAGATGCTCAACATTAATGTGTAATTTTCATACAAACTGCACATACTTGGGTATAAATTTGATAAGTTTTGCAAGACGTATACATCTGTGAAACCACCGCAGTCAGGATGCTGACTCTCCCCAATTCCAAAAGTGTCCTTGTACCCCTTGATAATGCATCCCACCCCATTTCCCAGACAACCATTAATCTGCTTTCTATAACTATAATTATTTGGCATTTTCTAGAATTTAACCTATAGAATATAATCTTTTGGCTGGTTTTTCACTCAGCATAAAGATTTTGATATTCACCTATGTTGCTTGCCGCATATATGAGTAGTTGGACCCTCCTATTTTTCAGCAGGATTCCATTGTATAGTTGCAGCACAGTTTGTCGATGAACTCGACTACTGATAGATATTTGCGGTTTCCAGTTTTTGATTCTTGATAAAGCTTCTATGAACATTTGTGTACAAGTCTTCACATAGACGGGTGTTTTCATTTCTTTGGGGTAAATACTTGGAAGTGGAACAGCTGAGTTTTATGGTAGGTATATATTTAACTTATTAAGAAACTGCCAAACTTCTCCAGAGTAGCAATGTAATTCTACATTCCCAGCAGCAGTACTAGATAAGTATCAGAATTACAGTTGCTCCACATCCTTGTCAACATTTGGTATGCTCAGTTTTTTAAATTTTAGCCATCCTAATGGGTGTGTAGTGGTAACTTACAGCAGTTTCAATTTGAATATTTCCTTGACAGCTACTGATTTTCAGTATATTGGCATATGCTTATTGGGCTTTCATATAATTTATTTTGTATAGTGTTTGTTAAAATTTTTTGTTCATTTTTTAATGGGTTATTTCTCATAATATTGAGTTGTGAGACTTATATATACTCTTGTTGCAGTTTTACATCTGATATTTGTGCTGTGAATGGTTTCTCCCAGTCTGTGGCTTGCCTTTTTCATTTTCTTAATCATATTTGTCAAAGAAAACCCTTTTTGTTCTTTCCTATGAAATTATTTTTTAGTAGTCTTTATTCAAGTGTAATTAACATACAGTGTAATGTTACACTGTTATATTGATACAGTGTTATATATTAGTTTCAGGTGTACCCTGATTGAACAGCTCAGTATTTTTTTCAGCGCTCATCAAGATAAGTGTACTCCTAATCCCCTTTATCTATTTCTCTCATCCTTTCACACATCTCCCCTTCTGACGACCACCAGTTTATTTTCTGTGTAAAAGTCTTTTATGTTGTCTCCTTTTTTTTCTTTATTCATTTGTTTCAGTTTTCAAATTCCACATGTTAGTGTGTAAGGACCTATTTTATATTTTTATATTTTAGCCAGAGGCTTCCCAGCTCCCCTTCCCCTTTACTTAAAAACAAGTCCCAGAAACCAGCCTCAGGTAACAAAGCTCAAATACAAGGGTGGGTCAGGCCAGGTGGAGACATCTGATCAGTGGGGGGATGCATTCTGTCTCCCTAGTTACCAAGGAGTATGGGCCCCGCCCTTTGGGAGCCTTTTGGGCGCCAGTCCTAACCAAGGTGTGATAGGCTGGTTCAAATGTCTACTAGGGTAAATTGTAATTCAATTGGTCACCTAGCATGACTGTGCAGCTTTCTCTGTGTGTTACAGTTTCATTGGCCACCTGTGCGTGGCCAGGCCCAACAGCATGGCCTTTGCCCTTAAAATCTAGTCTGTGAAACAGAGAAGGGTCGCCCTCTCTTGTAAGAGGTGTGTCCCCGAACGTTCGGTTAGATTCTTGATGCTTGGTGCGAAATAAAGCTTTTCTTGACCTTCGCTTGTTATCAGTCTCGCTCCTTTAATCACGGACCCATTTTTGGGGCATAACAAGTGAAATCATATGGTATTTGTCTTCCTGTGATTTAATTTCACTTAGCATTATACACCCTAGGTGAAATTCCCTGAGTTAATCTACATTATAGACCCCTCCTTACCCCCATAGGAAAATGCCTGAAATAATGCTTTTTTTTTTATGACTTCCTTGCCCATATCCCATTCTGGCCATAAAAGCCTTCCATTTTGTACAGCTCCTCAGAGCTCCTTTCTCCTTGCTAGATGTGATGTTGCTCAATTCATGAATTACTGAATAAAGCCAATTAGATCTTCAGATCTACTTTCCTGAAAATGGTTTTTAACAGGGCAAACAGAAGGAGATTGAGAGCCAGAGGTGGGACATAACCTGCTCGTTTTGCTAGAAGATACATTGGATTTTAAAACTAAATGTATGTATCACCTTTAAAAATTAAAATGTATCTTTAAAATGCATAAAAGAAGTTAGACAAATTGTTCATTTACTTGCTGAGGTGTCTTCTGCTTTTTTGCTCTGAAGTACCCGCCCCCCCCCACCCCCAGCCTGTGGTCAGGCCGCCATGGATGTGCTATACAGTCAAGGCTCTTAAAGAGCTGACCCAGCAGGCAGAAGTGCAGGAGGCGTCAGCATTTCAGAGCTGGTTTGGCCCTCTAGTTATCAGAGCCAAGTTCTGAGGAGTTTTAATTAAGCTCAAGTTGGGAATGAAGGAAGGGGAGGGATTGGGAGAAGAGAGGAAAACCCCATCTCTTGTTCCAGCTTGCCTTGTCATTCATTATTGCTTACATAGCAATGATCAGCCCTGCTCAGCTACCACCAGGGAAATTATCATATGTAAATAAGAAACTCGGGATTACAAAAGGTCCTTGAATGTTCAAAGTGATTAGTGTTCAACTTAATCTTCAGGGATTAGTATTTATGCCAAGTTAATAACTGAAAGGATATTCTGTAAATGACTCATTTAGTCATAGCATATACTTATGGTTTTACACAAATTATCACTACAATTTATGGTGATTAGAGTATCAAGTTCAATTTCCACTTATGTTTGGAGGCAGCTGTTTCAGCGTCCCTCAGGTTTAATACAGCAAGTGTTACAATGGGTCATATGTTGTATCAGCGAACGCTACACTCCGTTTTATCAGAGACTCTCCATTATGCTGGCCTTGCAAGCGGATCCCCTGTGCAGAGAAGCAATAATTTGGCCCAAATCCAGGACTCTTCCTACAGTTAGGGTTAGGGTTGACTTTTACATTTGTTCACAGGCCATTTACTGATTCCTGAATCACGGTAACATTTTTAAAAGAACTATAAAGAATTTATGTTAACATTGTTACTGTAAATGAGAGGACTTAGGATCTTTCCTGAAATGAGGAGTTGACAAATACACATTCAATTCTATTTCCCCTCCCAAAATTGGATTCGATTCTTTCTTATCATCAACACCTTAAGTATATGTGACAGAAGAAATTAATGTGCCCTAGTGGAGAATGGGGAAGGTAACATTAACAAAACCAAGATAACAGGCATTTAGAATTGGATCTAGGCCATCTTGTGTTCTCGGCATAGAAACTGGCTGGGCCTCCTGACTCCCAGCAACAAGGTGGCATCTAACCAGGCCCAGAACCAGTCTGCTGCCAAGATCTTTTTCCTCCAGGGAATTGCTTTTCCTTCACACAGTCAGTTATAACCCTCTAATTTTCAGCCTCCAAAGCAAAGTTCATTGTGACTGCACCTTCTTCCCCATGTCCAGGAGCAATTTGATGAATGCCAATATAGGAGAAAGCAGAAATGTACTTGTTACCATTTCATCTATAGATGGCATGCCTAGCTTGGAATTACAAATAATAAAAACTGGAGATTGTCATGTCAGTGAATAGTCTGACCTTGTCCTCGCTACTATGGTTCTTTTCATTTTCCTTCTTTCCTTCACTAAAAAAACAAGATGACTATTCACCAAAGAAAAGTGAAGAAGTATATCCCATGTTCTTGAAATCAGTGTGTAGGGGAGAGTCCTGTGAGATGAAATGTCACATTCTACTAGATAATAAAATGCCCCAATCCTACCAGCTAGCAGAATAAGAGAATTTGGAACAAAGAAGGTAAAGGAAATCTTTAATATATTTAACACTTCTAAGCCCCATTTGACTGTTTTTAAGTGTAAAATAAAACCTCTTCCCTCAAATAACCAAAGCACTGTGTCTCAGTAGGAGCAAATTTTATTCCTTCATTTTAATGAACCTGACTGTTGCTGATACATGGAGCAGTCTGCTGAAACAGACTACTTTTGCACTGCGGACCAGCCACCTCCGCATTTGTCACTGTGACAGGTTGTTATTTAAGGGAAGTGGCAGGTTGTTCAGATCCTAAATGAAGTTCTAAGGAACAATTATAGCAATGTTTAAACATTTCAGGCAGCAGAACTGGCTCAGGTACTAGCTTGTTTAGGCAAGGAAAATATAAAAGCTGATTTTCTATATGTTTTGGATTTATCAGCCTACCAAAGAGTATGTGCTTTCTTTCTTTCCTTTTAGGATAGCCAGTTATGGGAACACCTGGGTGGCTCAGTCGGTTAAGTGTCCAGCACTTGATTTTTGCTCAGGTCATGATCTCAGGGTTGTGAGGTCAAGCCTGCATCTGGCTCCACACTGGGCACTGTGCTTGGAACCTGCTTAAGATTCTCTCTCCCACTCTCACTCTGCCCCTCTCCCCACCCTCTACTAAAAAAGGAAGAGAAAAGATAGTCACTTTTGTTAGCAGCACGTGGTTTTAACTGTGATAGCTGGCATAGCTAATACTGGAAAAAGCAGACTCCTCTGGGGCTTCCTAAGTATGAGATAAGCTAAAGTAGCTTTAAAACTAAGGTATCTGTCTTCAGTATTTTCTCTAGTCTTTTGTCATGTCCGCAAGTGGGTGACAGATGGGCAGGGCCTGAACGGAGGCACAGCAGGAAACTCCCCCTTTATCAACTATTAAAGGAATGAGTAAGCAAAGTAAAAAGACATTTCATTGCTAGTAGAGGTATGTGTTCATGAAGAGGACCCAGCTCCTCTGGTTCCTGGCTTCAGAGTCTGATCACATAGGCACAAAGGTGCTTTGCTTGTCTATGCAACTTTTCTGTCTACCTGTGTATTCTGCTGATGGGAGTCTGCTCCTAACTAAAAGCTGCGTGTCTCAGTGAGATTGGGGTTTGTTCCTCATTGATTTTCGAATTCACCATTTATTTCCCTTAAGGAAGACAATACGACTTGAAGCTTTCCTTGTGTGCTTCAGATCAGAAACCTTATTGGGGTGCAGAGAGTTATGATTCATTATATGTGTGGCTGCCGACGGACTCCGAAAAACTGCTAGTTGCAATTTGTTCTCTACTAGACGGTTATAGACCAATTCATTGTGCTGTGCTCTTGTGTTTTCCCTCTTTCCCTCCTCGTTTATTAGACTTTGTCACTATCTACAGACTCTGGTAATTATAAGATCAATTTAAAAAGAAAAGAATATTCTTCATTATCCAAAAAACAATTATCTTTGTAGGCCTTCATCAGGTTAGTTACATTATGATGCTATTAATACCTATAAATACACTTTATGAAGCCTTATTTATTGATTCAACTACTTTTAAAGATACTATAATTTAAAACATTTATTTCAAAAATGTAAATGATTTTTATAAAACCATTTTACAAAACCATAACAAAATGGTTTTGTAAACCAAGAAATAGAAACCAAGAAAAAGAAAAAAAAAAACCAAGAAAACATATTCTTGTTGCAGAATCTTTTAGCAAATACACAAATACAAATCTGTAATTCCCACCTTCCAACAGCCACCTGTGTCCCCATAGACCACTGTACCTTCCATGCATGACTTCCCACTGTTCTGTCTCCACTTCTGCCTCCCCCTTCTTCAAACTTAGATTTTCAAATTACAAAGTTGCTATTCTCATTAAACATGCCGAATAATTCACAATTACATAAAAAGGTAATAATCTGTTAAGAGTATCCTTCCCTACTGTTTTCAGTATTCATATGCATGTCATATTATACATGCAGACTTTTGCTTTTTTTTTTTTTAAACCAAAACAGCATCATATATCTGCCCTTCAGTGTCATATTTTCATGTAGCAATAGATCATGGACATCAATCCATATCAACATATATGATTCAGTCCTTTAAAAAACTACATCATTTACATAATTTAATCTTTCCCTGTCAGTAGACATTTCTGAAGTTTAAGGTATTTTTTTAATTAAATATTTTTGGTCGTTATGCAATATTTCATAATTTCTTCATATATATCCTTCTATACAGGTGCTCCTAATCCTTAGATTTCTCAAAAGGAATGTTCTATCCCCAAATGTGATTTCACTTTTCCTAGAGGCTCCCAGACTATTCTGGAATAAGTTTAACAAAACATGAGAAATAACAAGTATTGGTGAGGATGTGGAGGAAAAGGAACCCTTGTGCACAGTTGGTAAGAATGCAAACTGGCACAGCTACTGTGGAAAACAGTATGGAGGTTCCTCAAAAAGTTAAAGATAGAATTCCCCTATGATTGAATGATTCTACCACTGGGTATTTACCCAAAGAAAAATGAAAACACTAATTCAAAAAGATATAAGCACCCATATATTTATTGCAGCATTATTCACAATAGCCAAGATACAGAAGCAGCAGCCCAAGTGCCCATTGATAAGTGAGTGGATAAAGATGTGGGTTGGGTGTGTGTGTGTGTGTGTGTGTGTGTGTAATGAAATATTACCCAGTCATAAAAAGAAATTAAGTCTTGCCAATTGCCACAAAATGGATGGGCCTAAATTGGCCAAACCAGCCCTGAAATGCTGACGCCTCAGGCACTTCTGCCTGCTGGGTCAGCTCATTAAGGGCCTTGACTGTATAGCACATCCATGGCGGCCTGACCACAGGCTGGGGGGCAGGAGCTTCAGAACAAAAAAGCAGAAGACACCTCAGCAAGTAAATTAACTATTTGTCTTACTACTTTTATGCATTTTGAAGATACGTTTTAATTTTTTAAGGTAATACGTGCATTTAGTTTTAAAATCTAATGTATCGGGGCACCTGGGTGGCTCAGTGGGTTAAAGCTTCTGCCTTCGGCTCAGGTCATGATCTCAGGGTCCTGGGATGGAGCCCCACATCAGGCTCTCTGCTCAGCAGGGGGCCTGCTTCCTCCTCTCTCTCTGCCTGCCTCTCTGCCTACATGTGATCTCTGTCAAATAAATAAATAAAAATCTTTAAAATCTAATGTATCTTCTAGCAAAACAAGCAAGTTATGCCCCACCTCTGGCTCTCAATCTCCTTCTGTTTGCCCTGTTAAAAACCATTTTCAGGTGAGTAAATCTGAAGATGTAATTGGCTTTATTCAGCAGTTCATGAATTGAGCAACATCACATCTAGCAAGGAGAAAGGAGCTCTGAGGAGCTGTACAAAATGGAAGGCTTTATAGCCAGAATGGGGTATGGGAAGAAAGTCATTTAAGAAAAAAAAAATTTTTTTTAGGCAAGGTCAGTTTTCTCTCCTTTTCTTTTCTTTTCTTTTCTTTTTTTTTTTTAAGATTTATTTATTTATTTTAGAGAGACCAAGAGAGCAGAAGCTGGGGGAGGGAGGAGGAAAGGGAGAGGGAGAGAAATCCTCATGCAGACTCCCCTCTGGGCAGGGATCCTGATTCAGGGCAGAATCCCAAGACCTTGAGATAATGACCTGAGCCAAAATCAAGAGGCAGATGCTTAGCTGACAGCCACCCAGGTGCCCCAGCCACTTTGCTTTGGGGGAAAGGCAGGAGTCTGTCATGCAGATTATCTCACTAGTGTTGAGAGGGATATTTCAGACAGACTGGTTCCAAATTCCATTCCTGGAGGAGGCTAGAATTTCAGTTAGGTTACGTATTAAGTCTTGGTCTGCTGGAATGGGGTTTAGCATAGATGACTCCATTTGGGGCCTGTTGTTTCTTTTTAATAACTCCATACTTGTAAATAATATGTTTGTACTGCTATTTATTTATGAATATTGCATACCAAAATTCTGACCTTGTATTATGGTAGTGGAAGATTTAGCCAGTTTGTGCACACCTCTCCCATTTCCTTAGATCACAATTAGATCACAGTTTTAGATTTAAACAGTGCATATTGCATTATCATGACTATATAACTAGCGTTCACAGCTGAGTCAAGTAACGTATGACTAAATATATAACCTTTCTCTTAAAACCATTTGTCTCTCCTAGTTTCTTTTTTCATTTGTCTGTAGATTTATCACCTTGTTTTGGTCATTTTATGGTCTTATTAACACAATACAACGTGTAGAAGCTGTTCATTTTCTTCGCTGCAAGCCTGGCATTGGGATTGGTGACTGATGGCCAGCTGAGCTTCTCCTTCCACAATGGCTTTAGGATTCTTGGAGGAGACATTGTGAGCAATCTCTGTACAGTAAGATTTGTTGCACATTCGCAGCACTCCAAGCTCCTTGACAGTGTGGATGAGAAAGTCCGAGAAGCCACTGGGCTGCATGTGCTTTGTTTTCTTGTTGCTCCCATAACCAATGTTGGGCATCAAGATTTGGCCCTTGAATCTTCTGCCTCTGGGTTTCCACCAGCTGTGCTTGATTTTAATATATCACTAACTGGTACCGGATGGTCCTCTTTTTAATGACCTTCGCCTTCACCAGAGATCTGAGGGCAGCCAAGTAGGAGATGGCTGCCACCTCTGCTGGCAGAGCCAAGAAAGAAGTAGATTTATCACCTTAAAAAACAAAACAAAACAAAACAAAAAAAGAAAAAAAAACTCCCAACAGATTTATCACCCACACCCATTAATAATTTTTCATATTCTCAAACGGTTGCAGATCCATTTCCTCTCTGGAGCCATCATTATGCAGACCTAGTACAATTCCCCAAGCTCCCATACAGACTTGGCACTTTCTTGGACAGGATCCCTGTTTCCTGGACTTCATGTCTTTCTTTTTTGTGGTTTACTCCCTTGTTTTGCTGAAGCATATCATCCAGCAACTTCTTCAGAAAAGGCACAGATGAGGTAAACTTTTTGATTGATCAGTTTGTCTGAACATGTCTCTATTCTACTCTAGATGCTCAGTGGCTCCTACATTTCTCCCCAAGGTGTACCCTGTTCTGTAGTATGTTTGTCTCCTGAAGACTGGGTACCTCCAGGTCAGACGACCCTAAAATGACCTTCTTGCTCAACTGTTTCCTAGACCATTTAGGCTGGGAGAACTGATATTTTCAGTCTTCAAGTCTCTACCCTTTTAGCATATAAGGAAATTCATGCCTCATAGTTACATACTTTTTGTTTTTATAATTATATCCTTAGGCCTTTTCTGTCCAAGGACATAGATTGGGATGAGGCGAGGCAGAAGTCACAAGTGAAAACTCAACTGCCTGAAATTGACTCTCCTTGGCCCATGAGAATTTTGCAGTTTTCCAAGACAAGGAATGTAGGGTAGAATTATCTCTGGCTGCTATCTGTCCAGCTGTTGGTGCCTCACCCTCCCTGTGGGCTGCAAGTTGCAGGGCGAGGCTCACATGCTCTAGCACCTGACCCTGAAGAATAAGGATTGATTGGTCAGTCTCAGAGAGATGAACTCTCCATGAGAAAATCAATACCATCTTTTCCTAAAAGAAGCCAAAGCAATTTAATATTCTTCTGACAAGGGAGAGGGAAGGGGCATCTAGGGTACTGCTCAAATTAAGGGGAAAGGGAGGAAAAAATTACATTAAATAAATGATTTATGCAAAAAACAATTCCAGCAATCATTATCTTTATCACCCTTCTCTCTTGCCTCTGTGGAGGCTGGAAACAAGAGATTTGCATTTTGAACTTCTGTTACCAGTTGGGGTGGCTAAATAACCTAGATATGGCCAGTGGGCAGTGGGGCAAAGACTGCTGGGGGCTCCTAAAAAACCTTTTTCTAGACAGGCCTAAAAGGAAGCAGGCTTTGCTCCCATCTGTCCTTCCTGCTTAAGACACCACGAGGATGTAATACTTGGAACCATCATGTGATGACTGTAACCGAAAGCCCACATGCAAGGGCGATGGAGCAGAGGATGGGAATGACCTTAACGTGCTGCCCCACCAACCCTGAGAACATACTCTCCAATTTATTAATAAGCAGTAAATATCTGTATACAGGAAGCTACAGCAACTTGGGCTTTCAGCCTCTTGCAGTAGATAGCTTACCTCACTGCTATCACCAGTCAGGGAGAGCCTTTTCCTACTACCACATGCCTGCCATGATCCTCCATGTGACTTGACTCAGGCCTATCCAGACCCTGGGAGTGTGGGCAGCTCAGGGACTCAATGTAAGGTCCCCTTACTGCTCATCTGGCTGAGCTTATGTCCTCATAGGATGACAGCTTCCCTTTAGGGCTGGAGTTCTGCCTTGATCTTGCCCACTGTAGGCCCTAATCCCACCACCAAGAACACCAAATACGTTAACAGCTGATCCAACTCAGATTGCCCATTCCCTGCCTATCTGACATCCCAATATGGTCTGTTCCCGGAGATCCCATCCTGTAGCCCATAATGCCCTGCTGGAACTTTCCAAGGTCAGCTGCTCGTCTGAATGGCCAGTTACCTTCCACTGGTCACCTTCCTCTCTGGGCACCAGGCTCCAACTACCTGGCTGAACCGCCTTCCTAACCTTCAGTGAAGTTTGCCAATCCTTCCTCTCCTGATCCTTGCCCAACCCAAGGATGTCTGGCTCCATGTCCTGTGCCTGAGGAGCACATGTGCCAAGTGGATGACATCTAGCCCATCAACATCCTCTGCAGGTGGTGAGTCTGCACTTTAATCTCTTATTCTATCACCCATTGTATTGAAGTTATGAACTGCTTCTATTTTTTGAGGCAAGCAGGGCATAAATGCTCATTAAAGATGAATCGGAAAGTTGATAGAGTCAAAAAGGCAAGGCTCAGTCATGATGATTTTGCACAGCTAAAGACAAAAGTCACCTTTTCTTTAGCTAAGCAAAGAAGTATTTTCCATCTCAAAGTTTTCCTTGGACTGTCTTAGATTTTAGGTTTCTCTTATCAATTAAGTCTTTAATATGAAAATCAAGTTAAAGCTATGTTGTCAGGAATGTTACTTCTTTTTTCTTTAGGTAGGGGACAATTTTTTGGTCTAGGCTTTCAAAAGAATATTTTTTATCAGTTTGATAAATGGGAGGGTACCGTGATGACCAAACCAAGGTCCCTAGGGCTGTTGTGGCTTCAGAAAGACGTGTTCTGCGGTCAAGTTGTATTGTTAGAGTTCGCTGCGTAGGCAGCAGCACACTTTGCCCAAGTCAGCTTTCTCCAGCCCGTCCTCACTCTGCAAAGAAGGGAGAAAGGAACAGGTGAAGTTGTGCAGACAGGAGCTCCCAGCTGCCTTGCACACACAGCCACTCCCCTCTGCTTCCCCTTCCTGGGAAGGTAACTGTTGCTGCTGCAAACTCCAGCCACTGTCCTGAGTGTATTAGAAGTAGTAACGTGTCCAGAGCTCACAGAAACTCTCAGGTAGGTGCCATCATTATCCCCCAGTTTACAAAAGAGGACACAAAAGCATGGGGAGGCGAAACTTTTCGCTTGAGCTGACCCTGCTAGTGTATGGCAGAGGTGGGACTCAGTACAAGCTGCTTGGGCTCTTAATGTTATGCTACAGTCGGGAAGTAATAGGTGAATGTTTTCAGGAAATGGATAAGGTCCTGAATAACAATGAAATGAATGTGTCTTCAAAACAGAATCTTCGAGAGTAAAAACTTGACCAATACTTGGCAACATGAGAGCTAAATGTCCATTAGAACCATCTGTCTTTATTTAAAAATCAGTTATTTATGAATTGCTGGTCTTCACATTAAAGAGCTTAGGAGTGTCACGAAAAAGGAAGGAAAATATTGTACTGAACCATGTGTCAGCATTAACAAAAGCAATGATGGGATGCTTGTTCATCATTGAGAAGTCTGCAGAACTAAAATGTGATTGATATGTCTAAGGACGGAGATACCCCGAAAAGTGGAAAGAGGCAAACATTTCAGCAAGGGACCGTGTCTGTGGGAGGGTGGGAATGGAGATCTACGGAGAAAAAAAGAAATGATGCTAACCAAGAATTCAAAGCAGACCTGGGGTGGGGTGGGGGTCTGGGGGTGCACCTTGAGTTCTGACTCACTTCTCATAAAAGAATTCATTTACCACAGTGGATGGTGCAGGCACCAGGACAAAGGCATTCCTGCCTGGAGGCATTCATGAGTTAATGAAAAAAAACAAGGGTGGGGGCACCTGGGTGGCTCAGTGGGTTAAAGCCTCTGCCTTCAGCTCAGGTCATGATCCCAGGGTCCTGGGATCGAGCCCCACATTTGGCTCTCTGCTAGGCAGGGAGCCTGCTTCCCTTCCTCTCTCTCTGCCTACTTGTGATCTCTCTCTCTGTCAAATAAATAAATAATATCTTAAAAAAAAAAAAAACACAAGGGTGTAAAATAGGCAAAGGCCACCAAATGTGATATGTGCTATCATGGAATTAGGTCAGAGTGCTGGAGAGAGCTCCCGGCGGGACCCTACAGTAGCCTGGGGCCAGGACCCTATGAGCCTTAGCTGCACACTGCAGGTTGAAAAGAAGTTGGCCAGATATTACGGGGAAATGTTTCAGGATAGGAGCGCAATGTTCAGGGGCCTGGAGTAAGAGACTATGGTACCTCTTGAGGTCTGAGGGCTGTTCCATATGGCTGCAGTAGAGGCTGTGAGGTGAGCAGGGTGAAGTGAGCCAGGGGAATGGGAAGGGACAAGGTCATGATGACAGGTGTGTCTCTGAAGGGAACCAAACTGGAAGCCCAGGGAGCCTTCCTCCAAGTGGCCATTGTGCACTGCATTCTTCCCGCATCCCTGCTCTGCTCTTTTCCCCCTGCTGTCCATTCCTGAGGAAATCAAAAGTCATAACGTGTAGGCTACTGTGACTGGCTTAAAACTCTCCAGATTTCCCTTGGTATTTGTGATAAGAACAGAGACCCCTTACAAGTCTACAGATCCTTACCTCATCCTGCCACGGCCCTCCCCTTCAGCTCCGTCCACATCCACTTCTTCCCAGAGGGGTCTTCTCCCAACCTGCTCCCAGCTAACTCTTGCTTAGCTGGGACAACTGTGCTTCCTCAGAGAATCCTTCCTTTATCCCAATCTAAAATAGGCTCCTTTGGGCACCTGGGTGGCTCAGATGGTTAAGCAACTGCCTTCGGCTCAGGTCATGATCCCGGAGTCCTGGGATCGAGTCCCACATCAGGCTCCCAGCTCTATGGGAAGCCTGCTTCTCCCTCTGACCTCCCCTCTCATGCTCTCTCACTCTCTCTCTCTCTCTCAAATAAATAAGTAAAATCTTAAAAAAAAAAAATAATAAAATACGCTCCTTTGTTATGCTTTGGGGGGTTGGGGTGAAATTCACATAACAGAAAACATTTTTGAAACATACGATTCAGCGGCATTTACCACATTCACAGTGTTGCACAGCCACCACTACCTAGTTTCAAAACATTTTCATCACTGCAAAAGAAAACCCTGTACCCATTACCAGTTACTCCCTATTCTTCCCTCCTCCCGGCTGCAAGGCAACCATCTGTTTTCTGTCTGTATGTATTTAACCTATTCTGGATATAAAAAGAATTGTATGATATGTAACATTCTGTGCTCCTTTATATGACTAGGTAACTTTCCACCGTATATGTACCACGATGTTTTGTTTCCTCATTCCTCCCCTGATGAACGCTTGGGTTGTTTCTGTCTTTTGGCTGTTGTGAATAATGCTGCTTGAACAGTTGTGTACAGGTATATGAGTACCTGTTTTCAGTTCTTTTAGGTATATACCTAGGAGTGGAATTGCTAGTCATATGGTAATTTTATGCTTAACTTTTTGAGAAACTGTCAAACTGTTTTCCACAGTGGCCAAATGCTTTTTTTTTTAATGATCCTTTTCATCTCTCTATCTCTTCTTCTTACCTACCTTACAAACTCTGTAAATGTCCTGGCCATATCTGATTTATGCACTCAAAATACTTGTTGGCTGCACAAAGAAGTAAAGGAATGTGACAAAACCAAGTCCCAGTTAAACATCACTCGGGATTCAGGTGACAGATGGATGGATGGATTAGAGGGGTCAGCTGTGTGACAGAAAGCAGCTGTGTTCATCGGGAGCCTCACTGGACCCAACGACCAGATGAGAGAACTTCCTCCACGTTGTCACTGCCACAGCACAGCTGGCACACTGCATTGTACCTGTTCGTGGCTCGATGTCTTCCCCCATTTGTCTGTGAGTTCTTTGGGACAGCCACCACCAAGTTTTTCTCCATTGCAGGTTGGTTACACGGTAGATTCTCAGCCAGTGTGTGATGAATGAATGAATGAATATGAATGGAGAAACAGATGCTAACTATATGATCTTCAGCAAGATACTTAACCTTCTAAATCTTAATTTCAGTGGTAAAATGGAGACAGTGATGGTCTCTGCCTCATAGGATTCCCACGAAGAGTGAAAGGAATAAAGCCACCAAAGCTCTTAGCACCAGGCTGCCCATGGCAGGCACACACGAATGGCATCGTGCACTCTTTATGACTGCAGGTATAATTAGAACAAATGAGCTTAAGGTAAAGGAGCAAGATTTCAGCCTCAAAGACAGATGAAGAGTCTCATGTAAACTTTACGAGAGCAGGACCACGTCCTTCTTATTCCCTTTTGTGTCTCCAGTGCCTGGCGCGGGGCCAAGACAAACCATTGGATGAATGTGTAGAAAGTGAGACTGATCAAAGGTGGAATGGGCATCCTGGGAGGTAGAGAGCTACTCATCACTGGAAGTCATCAGGCAAACAATGCCTACCTGTTAGAGATACTGGAGAGGGGAGCCTACTTTGGTAAGACAATAGAGGAGTTAACCACAGAGATTCCTTACAATTCTGGGATAATTTGTGTTCTTTGATTACCCTGGTCAGACAGCAGATTCCTCCCAGGCAAGAGCTGGGAATGAAGTAGTATCTCTAGAGGTAAGGGATACTGAACATAGTACTTTCATCATCTTTCATGGAAAAAGGGAAGCATTTTAAATGCTTCAAAACTGAAGATAATGAAAGAAAGTGAAATCTGGAATTTTCTTGAGTCTAAGGATGAAGGAAAGCTTCATAGGAGCCCAAATCTCAAAAAGATATCTGTACTTGGGGCACCTGGGTGGCTCAGTGGGTTAAAGCCTCTGCCTTCGGCTCAGGTCATGATCCCAGGGTCCTGGGATCGAGCCCTGAGTCGGGGTCTCTGCTCAGCGGCGAGCCTGCTTCCTCCTCCCGCTCTGCCTGCTTCTCTGCCTACTTGTGATCTTTGTCAAATAAATAAATAAATAAATAAAATCTTTTAAAAAAAGAAGATATATCTGTACTCACATGTTCATTGCATCATTATTCACAGTAACCAAAGCATGGAAACAACCCAAATGTCTGTTGATGAATGGATAAAGAAAGTGTGTGTGTGTGTGTGTGTGTGTGTGTGTGTGTGTGTAAGTAATAGAATATTATTCACCCCTGAAAAGGAGGGAAATACTGCCATTTGCAACAACATGGACAAAGTCTTCATGATCTCACTTGTATGTGGAATCTAAAATAGTCAAACTCATAGAAGCAGGAAGTAGGATTGTGGTTGCCAAGCACCTTAGGGGAAATGGGGGAAATGAAGAGAAGTTGGTTTAAGGGTACGAGTTTCAGGTATAAGGTGAATAAGTTCTGGAAATCCAATGTATAGCGTAGTGACTATAGTTAATCATATTGTGTACTTGCTAAGAGGGTAGATCTTAAGAGTTCTCACCACACCAAAAAATAAAAAGAAGAAGAAGAAGAAGAAGAAGAAGAAGAAGAAGAAGAAGAAGAAGAAGAAGGAGGAGGAGGAGATGGCAACTATGGTGGTTCATATGTTAATTAGCTTGATTGTGGTGATCATTTCACCAAAAAAATTATGTATCAAAACCTCAAGTTGTGGGGCGCCTGGGTGGCTCAGTGGGTTAAAGCCTCTGCCTTCGGCTCAGGTCATGATTCCAGAGTGCTAGGATCGAGCCCCGCATCGGGCTCTCTGCTTGGCAGGGAGCCTGCTTCCTCCTCTCTCTCTCTGCCTGCCTCTCTGCCTACTTGTGATCTCTGTCAAATAAATAAATAAAATCTTAAAAAAAAAAAACCCTTAAGTTGTATACCTTATATATATATAATTTTTTTCTTTCAATTATACTTCAAAAAAGTTGGGGGAAAAGCTAGGAGCCCAAGACTCTCAGATAATTATGTTTTGCTTAATGTGCTTTTCTTTAGCAATTGAAGAAACTTTTTTATTTTCCAGTTGGAAAAATCTGAATACTATTCTCATTGTGGTAAAATACACATGACATGCAGTTTACATTTTAACCATTTTACTATTTTTAAGCATACAGTTCAGTAGCATTAAGTACATTTATCTTGTTATACAAACTTACCACCATCCATCTCCAGAATTTTTTCATCATCCCAATCTAAATATTTTTAAATATTAATATTTTCTTAAGAAATCTGTTTAGAAGCTAAAAGCTGTTGATTAGCAATTAGCTTTTTTTTTTTTAAAGACCTAAATCTTTTTTTTTTTTTAAGATTTTATTTATTTTTCAGAGAGAGAGAGTACACACAAGCAGGCAGAGAGGCTGGCAGAGAGAGAGGAGGAAGCAGGTTCCCTGCCGAGCAAGGAACCCGATACGGGACTCGATCTCAGGACCCTAGGATCACAACCTGAGCTGAAGGCAGCAGCTTAACCAACCGAGCCACCCAGGCGTCCCAGCTTTTTTTTTTTTTTTTTAAAGGAAAACTGGTAGAATGTTATTTTCCCAGTATAATCACATGAAGTTGCTTTCATATGAAATAAAGTAGCTGAATTTCTTGAATAGAAAAGGTGCTTTTGAGAGATTTCCTGTGTATATAAATTGATTTAAATGTCATTTGTCTGAGGGTTCAGAAAGACTAAAAACTATATAGATTTCGTGCATACCAATCACTGTGGTCAATAAAAACTCTCAAAACCTTCTATTCCAAGAGTCAATAAATGACGTATTACAAGCATAGAAGCTACCGGAGAAATGAAAATCACCAGCCTCAGGTAATTTGGTTACTTGCTTTATTTGTACCTATTTGCACTACAGTTGCTTTCACAGCAGGGATGTAATCAGTCCACCTGCCCACATCAGAATCTCATGGATAAGACATGAAATCCATTAACAATAAGTCATTTTTGACAGCAGAAAGTAGTTTCTGTTTCCCCTTCAGCCGACCTCAAGGGGCATCTCCAAGTGCTGTGTATGCTGGGCTCCACTGCGGGGATCAGCGCAGAGGTGGGCCTGGGCCTCACCATTCACATGGGCCTCACACATCACAGCCTGTCCCCTGGGGGCGGGGGGGGGGGGGTTCCTGCAGCCCAGGACAGCTCCCCACAGGAGGGCACAGCAGGCCCAATCAGACCGATTATAATCAGCTTCATTTTGTTTTCTTTTACTTCCTCCATTTGATCAAAACAGAATCACCAAATTCAAAAGATTCCTGAGCAGCAAAGGTGAATGAAACAAACAGCTAATATCAGACACCATTTCAAAAGCAAGTGCCTGGATAAACCTGTAATAGAATTTCCCACTTTACAACTCTGAAGATGAAGAAGGCAAGTTACCATGGAAACAAAGATTCTCTTTAAAGAGAGACAGGCTCCTCTCTCAGTCTGAGCTCTTTCCAGAAGGGAGGAGGGGTGGGAGGGAAGGCAGGCCAAGGATCTTCAACCAGAACAATTAAGTTTTCTTCTCACTATTGAATTTTACCTGTGAAATTTGCTTGAGGGGTCCGCCAGCTCTAGACTATTTCATTTTCCTGGTTACACAATTAAAAACAAAAACAAAAACAAAAAAAACCCTTGAGTCAGGTATTTTAAGATAATTAAGCAAAATAACATTTTATTGATAATTTCATTCCATTTTTTTCTTTATTCAATTAGTGACACATGTTGGTGACAAGTGAAAACTGGCAGTACGTGTCATAATAGGCAAAGAGGACTCACTTGTCCTGGTCTTCCCATTCCCAGAACACACTCTTTGAGGTAACACTCTGTTGTCCATTTTTTTTCTGCCTCTGTCTTGTTCGTGTATATATACATTTAAGAGACTGTATACAAACAAAAGACCCTAGTAACCCAATTTAAAAATGGGCAAAGAACTTAAATATCTCTTTCTCCAAAGAAAATATACAAATGATAAGTAAGCACATGAAAAGATGCTCAACAATAATAATAATTAGGGAAATGCAAATGAAAATGAGATGCCACAGTGAGATACCACTTTACACTTACTGGGATGGCTGTTATAAAAAAATAAAAAAACAAAATTACAAAATAGTAAGTATTGTTGAAGAGGTAGAAAGATGAACCCTTATGCACTGCTGGTGGGAATGTAAAATGGTACACTCACTATGAAAAACGTTACCATGTGATCCCCAAATTCCACTTCCGGGTATGTACCCCAGAGAATTGAAAACAGGGACTTGAGCAGGTATCTGCACACCTGTGTTCATTGTAACGTTATTTATAATCACATTACTTTATTTTTTAATTGAAGTGTGTAGCTGACACACAGTGTTAACTTAGTTTCGGGCGTATATCATAGTGACTCAGCAAGTCTGTATGTTACACCACAACGGCATTATTTACTGCAAGTAGAAGCAACCCAAGTGTCCACTGACAGATGAATGTATAAACAAAATATGGCACACTCATACGGTGGAATATTATTCATCCTTAAAAAGGAAGGAAATGCTGACATGTGCTATAGTATGGGTGATCCTATGAGAAATTATGCTAAGTGATGTAAGCCAGTCATAAGAGGACAAATACTGCATGATTCACTTACATGAGGTGCCTAGAATAGTCAAATTCATAAAGACAGAAAGTAGAAGTGTGGCTGTTAGGGGCGAGGGGAGGTGGGAGTGGGATGTTAGCGTTAACGAGGTACAGCTTCCGTTTGGGAAGATGGAAAAAGTTTTGGAGATGAATGGTGGCAATGATTGTACAACAATGTGCATATCTCTACACTTAAAAAATGGTTGAAATGGATATATAACAGTTATATTTTTTAAAAGTCAAAAAAAGACTAAAATAGTAAATTTTATGTTTTGTATATTTTAACACAATACCAATTTTTAAAGTTATGTGTCTGTACAAGGGTGTTTTTGTATATATAGCTGACCTTTGGACAACATAGGTTTCAGCTGTGCAGGTTCACATATACATGGATTTTTTTCCATCAATACAGTATATATATATATATATATATATATATATATATATATATATATACTGTAAATGTATTTTCTCCTCCTTGGGATTTTCCTTACATTTCCTTTATCTAGCTTATTTTTTATAAGAATACCATATATAATATCTATAAAACATACAAAGTATGTGTTACTCGACTGTTTATGTTTTCAGTAAGGTCTCCAGTCATCAGTAGGCTATTCGTAGTTAAGTAGTTAAGTTTTAGGGGAGTCAAAAGTTATCTATGGATTTTCAGCTGGGGTGGGTGGGGTGCCCCTTCTAACCCCCTGCATTGTTCGAAGGTCCACTATATAGAGAGATAGATGTACAAGAATTTCATTTTTGCTCTTGATTGCTCTTTTACAGAAAGAGAATGATACTACACACACATTCTTTACGTAACAAACCCCAAACCTTAATAATATAATCATTTAATTTTGCTTAGAATTAGGGATTCTGTGAATCAGGAATTTCCCCCAGGCACAGAAGGGACAGCTGGCCATCTCTTCTCCTTGGTGTCTGAGGCCTCTAGACAGAGTCCAAGCCTGGAGATTGGATCATCTGGAGGCTTCTTCACTTACACATCTGGTGGTTGATATTGGGTCCTCATTTGGATTGTCAACCAGAACATCTACGTGTGGACAACCTACATGGGCTGCTTCCTTGAACTTCATCATAGCATGGCCGCTGAATTCAAGGGGTGGTATCCCAAGAAAGCAGAGCAGAAGTATATGACATTTTTTATAATCTAGCTTCAAAGGTCACATTGCATCCCTTCTGCTGTACTCGGTTGAGGCCATTACAAAGATCTGGCCAGGTTCAAGGGGAAGAGCTCAGTGGGAGGAGTGTTAGGTTCTTTGGAGGAGAAGTCTGTGGGAGGGACAGTGGTGTTAGGCCATCTTTGGAAAACACACTCTGCCACAACACATTCATTAGTTTGCAGCTTGCTCTTACAGCATTTCAGGGACATCCCTAAAAGTCCCAGAAGATGTAATTCTTTAGTTTTTCTCAAAATCACTTTTAAATTCCAAAACTAATATAAACAGAGTAACCAAACTTGGAATACATGACAGAAAAATCTATCCACAAACCCCCTCCTTCAACCAATCATTGTAATTATTTTTTGTCTTTTTAACTCCATAGTTTTCTTATACATGAAGTTTTGTGTTCTTTTTTATTTTCCCTTAGCATTAAGTGCCCAAAATCACATCCCAGTATACTAAGCTGTCTTCTTTATTTTCCTTATATGGACAAAGCAAAAGAGAGTAGAGTACACCATGGGATAAAGTCCTCAGCTCAAACCTTTTGCTTGGCCTAATCCTACCTCAAACTCCCTAGAAAAATCACACCGAAGTTTCAAGTCCTCCGTCTTCTTTGGTGAACACAACGGCACGAGTGAGGTGTGTGTCTGGCCACAGTTACACGAGGAGCAAGCTGGCAACTGGCCGGGCATGGAATGGCCACACGCAATCCTTTCACCCACTTTTCTGCTACAAAACCTTGGCCTCGGGATTTCGACAAATACACAGAGCTAGCATATTAAAGACTGGCAAAGCCCGTGTCTCCCAAACCCTGCTCCAAACTACCGCTCGTTGTCATTGGCCTGCTGTGAAATGAGAAAAAATAACGAAAATGTGGTGACTGTTTCATAAAGCTAAATGTATTCACTTTTTTAAAGCCAGGCTTTCTTCTGGGATCATTTTTTTAAAATGTCAACATGTATTTTCTTTTATGACATAATTTTGATCATGGATTTTCTTAGCATTTCTAGTTAGCAAAACAAATCTGGCAACTTGAAACGCAGTCATCCTTAAACTTAAGTTTCAACAATTTTACGGCTCTGTGACATCCCAAAGTCAAGGAAACACTTGATCCAGTCTCAACTCCCTCCTTACAAAGAATCTTAGGGTTGGTATATAATGTTTGTCAAAAGGGATGACCTGGGACGCCTGGGTGGCTCAGTCGGTTAAGCCGCTGCCTTCAACTCAGGTCATGATCCCGGGGTCCTGGGATGGAGTCCTGCATCAGGCTCCTTGTCCAGCGGGGAGCCTGCTTCTCTCTCTGCCTCTGCCTGCCAATCTGCCTGCTTGTGCTCTCTCTCTCTCTGGCAAATAAATAAATAAAATCTTAAAAAAGACCTCTAAAAAAATAAATAAAAAACAAAAAATTTTAAAAAGGCTGACCTTCTGAGATAGGAGGAAAGACTGGTTGATGTGAGAGGAGGTTCCAGAATGCCGAATCCTGCCTGTGACAGTCCGGTTGTGTGCATCGAGCGGGTCAGTTATGCTCAGAGTTTCTTATCTCAGGCATCAAGTCCTGTCGGTTCTGCCACCTTCTCGTGAAAGGCTTACGGGTGCCAAGGGCAGAATGCCATGTCAGTGCTGGGCGTCTCATTGTGCTGTGTGCTGTCCCCTCGGAGCTTTCCCTCACAAAGGCTGCTCAGCAGGTCCTGCCTGCCACAGCTGGCGGAGAAGTGTGAGGAGGGATACTCGAACATATGAAGTATTTCCCTGGGAGTTCTTAATTTCAACAAGAATATTCTCTAATTAAAATGCTGCTGCAGAATTTTTTAAATAACAAATTACTGTCTAATTTCCCTTTGATCTGCTTTTTCCACTCAGGTTGCAAGGTTTTACAGAATTTTCCCCAAACGCTTTGAGTCTGCAGTAATTTTGTTGCATTCTGATTAAACTTCAAAGGACAAAATGCCAAGCCCCTGGAACAATCTGAGCTTTTTACCACTTCATTTATGCAATAAGCATTTTCAGAGCATCTACATGCCCCTGACGTTGTGTTAGGTGTTGGAGAATCGAAGATGAATAAATATGGCCTGGTCCTTGTGCTCCCTGGGTTCACTGTTTCCCGGACCTGATCGAGCCATAAACAGAACATCGTAATGCCATGTGTGGCAGTAGAGATGCCATCACACAGCCATTGTATAAAGGGTCTTGTGAGAGCAAAATGGTGGCGCTGCTGGCTGAGCTGACACTTCATTTATTTAGATTTTATTTTTAAGTCATTCTACACCCAATGTGGGGCTTGAACTCACAACCCCGAGACCCAGGGAAGGGTGGCTTGCTCCACTGACTGAACCAGCCAGGTACCCCTCAGCTGACACTTTAAATGAAACTTAAAGGAAGACTAAAATTCAGCCAAATGAGGGTATGAAGGCATCCCAGGCAGAAGAGACAACATAAGCTCAGTTCCAGGGATAGGAAGTGGTATGGCCCTGGGTGTGTGTGTGTGTAATGTATGCCCACGTATGTGTATGCAACTGTGTATATGTGTCTGCCTTTGTGTGTGTGATGGTGTTTCCATGAGTGGAAAGAGCTGGAGGAGGTATGGTCTGGGACACTTGATTGAATGGCAGTGGGGACACGCAAGTTGATCTGACACAAGTGACCAGCATCCTGGATTATTTGTGCGTCTTAGAGATTCAAAGGTCTGCTTTAGACAACCTAGAAAGAAGACAAAACTGGCTTCTACACAGATAAATTTGACTTTAACATTTGTTTTGAACTCATCTATTGGAGACTCTGAAGAAACTAGTGCTCAGCCCTGGAACAAAGAACCTGAGTTCTTCCGTAGAAATGATTTGCGGGGCCCTTGTCTTCTGGAGGCCAATCCAGGACTTCTCAAGGCTTGACGCCCATGGGCATCACTGGAGGCCCTGTAGAGATGCAGACTCTGACCCAGTGGCCCAGGATTCTGCATGTCCAAGAAGCTCCCAGGTGCCAGTGCTGCTGTCCACGGAGCATACTCTGGGTAGCAAGATCCGATGCACTTGTTGCAGTCTTGGTCACCTGCCAACCCAGATGGACCATAGGGGATTCACGACCCTCAAATCACTGGTCAGTGGTGCAGTCTGCCAGAGGCCCATGTTTGGATCCTCTGGGCACCTGGGACACAAGGCCCCATCCGGCAGGGGTCCAGGCCTTCAGGTGTGGCTCCACAGACCTAGAAGTAAAGGGTGGAAGTGGGAGCGAAACAGGTAGAAATGGTTGTATGGGGATGGCACATGCTCAGAAAATGGGCCCAGATACCTCCTGTGACAGGTGTTTAGATACTAAGGGGCACAGAAAGGAAGAAGGAGCTCAGGCAAGGGCCCAGGTAAAGCCCACTCAGAGTCAGGGTACTTAGCACTGACTGTGTGCCAGGGACCGAATTTATGCTTCACGCAGATGTCACATTTCACCTTCATCCAAAGCCCTTGCAAAGCAGACTATAAATCCCCGCTAACAAATAAGGAACTTGAAGTGCAGAGCAATTCAGTAAATCATCCAACTTCCCAGCAGACACACTGTGGAGCCACAGTTCACACTCAGGTCTGCACGATCTGAAAGCCCAAGGCTTTCAGGCGCCACACACCATCCACTGTTCTTCATAACGATGGATGAGATCCACACTCTGTGCCTCTGCCTGACGTATCCTACCCTGGATATTTGAATCCAAAGCAAGTGATGTGAGCCTTGAATAAAGGAAGCAGCAGGCCAGGAGGAAAGCAGGTCAGGAGGAGCTGGCATCTGAAGCAGACCTGGCATCTGGACCACTCTTGGAAATAGAGTCCTGGCCCTCTTGGTGCTGAAGGTCCTCTGCCTCCATGTACACCGGCCAAGGGGAAGAGCCCTCGTGGTCTTGGCCTGTGCCTCGGTAGACAAAGTGGCTGGTGGGCATCTTAAAGCCACCTTGAATAGAAACTTTGGCAGACGTGGAAGACTTACCTGAGAAGAAAGAAGACAGGGCACTACATGGGAAGACTACATGATATGACAAAGTGTCTGAACACCGTAAGCTGTCAGTCACTGGGGGCTGCTTTTCCTGGTTGTTGTTGTCATGGGGGCTATGTCTGTGCCTTGCTTCAGAACCAGCCAGAGAGAGACTAGGAACATTCCCAGGCACTTCAATGTGAAATTATCCCAGGAAGCCAGAGCCTCAGTGAGTCCAGCCGAGCGGCCAAGCCAGCCCGCTGAAGCTTCGTAAAGTACTGTGGAGGAGCCAGGGTCTCGCCACGCTGTGCACGCGGGACATCGGCCTGTGGGGGGCACCTGGTCACTGCTTATGTCAGCCTGTTCGTCCTCGCTCTCACAGCCCAAACGCTGTGCGTCTAGCGGCCAGGAGACTTTCTCTAGAAGGAGCCTCAGCCAGGAGCTGAAAGACCCACTCTGCTGCTTGCTGCCACACTCGGTCTCCTCAGAGGTGGAGCGGGTCCCGCCGCACTGCCTACCTCAGGACCAAGGGAGGGGGAGCCTGTGAAGGGAGCTAAACAAAACCCGCGGAGCCCTCCACACATAGACGCAATGACATTTCTCCACAGGTGTCCAGCCATTCTATTCTAATTTGGGAATTTATGCTTTATTAAAATCTTATTGCCATACCCTTTGTGTTTCCTCTAAACTGCCTCGAATCCTCTGAGGAACGAGGAAGCATTGACTTGCATACACACCTCCATACAACAAAAGTCTACGTGGAACCAAAAAGCAAAATTACACCTAATTTTCTAAGATCTAAATACACCTATAGGTATAGAGATACACATCTGTATGCATACAGACACATATTTCTCTATCTAGATATAGATAAATATTTTCTCCTCTGTACTCAACTCAAAGGACCACTTAGAAAAGCAGGTGAGACATTTGCATAGTTAGTCTAAAAGATTATTTAAAAACAGAAATAGCTTGGAACAGACGACTGGAAATCATTCCTTGCTGCAGCTCCAATGAAGAAAGCTGTCTAATTCTTGGAAATTTAGACATTCTGCTAGTAATTTAGCACAAAAATGGGCCTGGCTCAACCTGTTCTTCACATTTTGGTAATTTAAAAGGACATAACGGAATTTTATTTTAGTGGTAATTGCAAACTCATGCAGAAAATGTAAATGCACATTTCATGATTAGCTTACAGCATAAACTATGGCTTCTATTAATGTATTCCAATTTGTAATTCTTTTCACAGTATGAGATTTGAAAGCTGTGATTAAAATTAATTAGGTTAAGTAAAGTTTATCCCCCCTGAGCACTGCTATTGGGAAAAAGCAAGAGGAAAATGCGAACTACATCTGGCTCTGTAGGAAGCTGTGTCTTCACAAGAAGTCGGCTGACTTCTTCTCTCCCCACAGAGGTTGCATGCTGCTTATTTGGCATATCTCAAGCACCATGTATCTCCTCAAGGAGCTAATTGAACCATTAAACTATTCTTTGCTGGCTTACAAAACCACATAGACTGTGACTACATCATCTTCAAATAAGGGTATTAGGTAGATCCATCAATTGTTTAAACACAATAAATCTGGGTGGGGGGTGGGGAGACACGTACATCTGGTAAACCTAAGGTAATGGAGGCCACCCAGAATTCAGTGCCGTAATTGCTGTGAAAGAGCCGCCAAATGAGGGACTGGCAATGAAGATAATGACTAATTAACACCTGTATGGAGCTCTCTGCCTCGCACACTGTCTTAAATATTACCTCACTTGATCTCCTCAACAGTCCTGACAAGGAATCCTTACTGTTGTCCCATTTCACAGATGAAGATACTGGTGTTCAGTGAGGTGCCCGGGATGGAAAAGTGCTAGAGACAGACCCAGTTCTAATCCTACACTCCTATGGTTCATCTCTACAGCTACTCAACAAAACAAAACAAAACTTTTAACCTATGTCTGACCTATGTTTTCTCTATGGGTTGAACGTCATTGCTCAGTCTCATATAATAGGAACTAAGGCAAAGGTTAACAGCTCCAGAATGGTGTCCTGCATCCCAGTAAACAGAGAAGAAATTTGGAAGGCCAGGAAAAGACAAAGTGAAAACTGGCACAGAGACACTCTGCTTCTCTTGGAGATCCTGGTTGGACTTCTCTAGTCTTCCTTTATGGTCCCTTTGCTTAATACCCAGCAACTTGTGCAGCCCTGACTCCCCTTGTTTCCTTTGGCACAGTGTAGTCCCGGCTTCTGGTCCAAGCCCTGGGAATACAGTCACGGCTAACATACACCTGCTTCTGGGCTTGCCTGTCCCATGTCCCGAGTCACGATGTTCCCTCACTTCCTGCGACCCACCCTACCTGGATCTTTATACTGTCTGTTCTGAGTTCATTCAAGAAGGAGTAGATGGCCCTATCATTAGCTGGTGATGACGCGTATTAACACGGTCTATATAAAATCTAAAGATGGGAACTTCCAGCTCGTAGGAAAGTAGATTAGTAGGAAAGATGGCAGAGTGGGTGGGACCTCATAATGACCCTTATATAGAGCCACATGGAAAACCACAAGCTCTTAAAGACTAAATGCAGGATAAATCCTTGCTTTTAAGGTGGAAGATGGTGTGAGAAGCCTCTTCTATTGCCAGTGGAGGTGGGACCAGGGAAGCCCAGTTACGTGTTCATGTGTAGCTGGTTCCTACAACATAGTGCTAGTGTGATTTGGGCCCCAGCTAAAATACCAACAAATGAGCTCGGAGTTGTCTCCAGAACCAAATCAGTCTCTGCTTGCAGAGGCTCCCAGTAATCCTGCTCTTTGCCCTGCTCCCACCTATGAGGGGCACAATACCTGCAGATATGCCTTAGCTGTGTTGGAGAAGGACATTCCATGAAAGCTGCCCAGCAGCAGACACACTAAATGAACCTGTGAACTCTTCTTTCCTAAAAATCCACCCAATTCAACAAACAGGGACAGCACTGAACCAGGGCTATGGGAAACTAAGATATAGGAGATGTGGCCTCCAACCTTCAGGCAGGTGCGGTCTAGGGGAGGAGTGCAAATTCACTGTCCTGTGCTACAGGTTAGAGGTGGCAGACTATCACGGGAAGTTTATAAACCAGCTTCAATTTCTGTATTTGTAAGTATTCCCTTGGGAGTATATACAACACTTCGTAAGTTTTAAAAATTAGCTAAAAGTATGCTTATAGATTATTAACTCGGGATTTTTTTAACCTATTACTTCAATACACCTCCCAAATTTTGTGTTTTGGGGACTCAGCACATTCTGGGGTAAAACTCTTGTTTAATTGTTGCTAAATTGAAGAGAAGACCACCCACAGAGGACAAGGCCTTGTGAACATTGTTTGATATTCTTAAGGTACCTAATTCAAGGGTAGAGTGCCATATTCTGAAACTAATAAGTCTCCAGAGATAAAGAATATTTCCCTGAAATTCAGGAATTAAATGAAGGACTGATTTTTTTTTTAACATGATAGCTAAATTAAAAAAGAACAAACAGCGTATGCTTAGAAGTTGGAGAACACAGTTGGTGATAATGTTCTCAGACCTTTCCCTTCTCCACACAAAAATGTCCATTTTCCATCTTCTAGAACCACAGAAATCAGAGGTGAAGGGGAGCTTGGAGAGTATTTTGTCCAGTTCCTTCATTTCACAGCAAGAAAACAAGTTCAGAGATTCACATGGACTCTGCAGTCCTGGCTTTGCCCTGCCTTCTCCTAATCAGACTAATTCTATTTAATAGAATCCCCTTCCAGTAAACCCTGCCCGGTACAGGCAATGTTCAGCAGTGGGAGAAAATTTCAGCAAGTTCTGAATGCTGGGCTTTGGGTCCAGCATTCCCATCTCCCAGGCAGCAGAGGCAAACGGACTTGCGGAAGGAAGTAAATAAAGGTTACAGTTTCCAGCTTTGAGGTGAGACGTCACATTGTCATAATTTTAAAGAACTGGCAACTCCGAACAAATGAGCTCCCTCAGCCCGAGTTTCCTTTTTACATAATAGCATCAACTCATTATGCTTTTGTGAGGAACAAATGCAACAGTGGAGCCTTTATAAAAGCAATCCATAAGTGTTAACTGATAATTCATGTTTGTATCAAAAGCGGACTATTCTGAACTTGTACCATGAGTCTGGGGATTTAGAACGAGGTAGATCCTGCCTCTGATGGGATACGTGGCCTTGAGGGCATGACTTCCCCTCTCCCAGCCTCAGCTTCCTTATGCAAAGGGGCGCTAGGTACGCTCAGGACCGCTTTGGGGATTAAGTGATAGAGGTATGTAAATGAGCGATTAATGCTCGTCTGCAGTACATGCTGGAGAGCTGTTCATCTGTACTTAAGCCAGTCACGATGAGACTCCTTTCAGGAGAATCAGGAAATCCTGTGGCACAGGTCTAGTGGCCCAAGTCTGAGGTTTTCCTTCATGCCCAGCTACCCTCTTCTGAGTGTTTTAGAACTCTGGTTCCTCCCACCTTGACAATTTTCCTGGCAAATATCTCCCTCCACTTGAGTTTATGTGGCAACTTCTATGTTGCCTTCTATGTCCAGCTTCTCTTATCTAATGCCAGCTCTTGAGCTAAAGCCTTCCTATGCCTGGACTTCAGCTCTTACAGGCAGAGAAGGGGGCCAGGCCCACCCCAGACCTGTGGTGCCCATTTGGGTTGTATTCGGTCTAGGGCGTAAGGATGATGATACATTACGTATTAATTTCTCGCCCTTTTAGGTTATCTATTTTTGCAAACGTTCTTTAATATACATGATACACACAAAGATTCGTAGTGAAGCACATGTTTAAAATGATTTTACAGATAGGTGTGCACAATCAAGCAATTAGGGAGACCTCTGCCCAGAGGTCAGCTGGGGCACAGGATCCACTCAGAGCCACAGCCAGCTCCATGGAGAATGAGAAGCAGGGGATTGAGCTTAGAGGAGCTTTGCAGAATACTGGGAAGATTTCAGAGATCAAACAGGGGCTGAGCCAGGCAGGAAGTTGTTCTGAGAATGTCTCTCCACCCAGGTCACACTGGAATGCCCAGGGCCAGGGCGGAGACTGGGGAAGACCAGCAGAGCCCTTGGTCTCCACCTGTGGGGCCACCATTCGGCACAAACTCTGTGTGTTCTGTCTGCAGTCAACCCACCTCAAGAGTGTGCGCATTGTCCTCTAAATGACGTTTTATCCCGGTAAATTGGGTGGCTGCGAATGGTAGGGGTATCCCTTGAGTCTTTTTATTGTTAATTCTCTCCATGAGCACATTCTGGGCTGGATCTTTCCCACTTTTTATTTGCTCTTCATTTTCTGTTTTCAGCACTAACAAGGGAGAGGGGTCTCCCCTTCCTGGGGAAGAAGAGGAGGTTGCCTGGTTGGTTTTAGTGAAGGATGGGTGTGGGCATCAGGGCTTGGAGAGGCAGAATCCAGGTGAAATGGGAGAGCCAGATGTTAGAGGAGAACATCATGCAGTTGATAAAGGAGCTTCACACCTGAGCCTCACAGTCACCTAAACCCTGCTATTGTTAATTTCCATTTTTAACACACATCTCCAAAGGAGCTAGTGACTCAAATGAACTTTTAGACTCTCGGGATGGTCTTTTGGAAACTTAAATCTCAGCATTTCAGTGCTTTTGGGGGATGATGAGATAAATTAAATCAGGGGACTAACTTGCAAAGCTGTGAATAAAATGTTCATCTTACAAAATATCCATGAGGAAGTTATAGTTATATCTTGGTAGTAACCGTACAGCTACCTGGTCTGTCTGGTCCAGAATCCTCCCCAGACCTGGTCTGGCTTTTTGTCACCACTAGGTGGCAGTACAAGCACAGCCTTCTAGGGAGCCCTTACTATCCACTCTCGGTGACAATGACAAGTGAGAGGTTTCCTAATGAGGCTGGGCTTAGTCAACTCACAACTCTGGTGTCGTGGTATCAGTTTCAGTGTGTTTGGTTATCTGGAGTTTTCTCTGAGCTCTCCAACGTTACCAGAGGCTGCATAGCTTTGCTGGGGAAGATACCAGCCCTGGGACCTTCTCCTGAATTTACTACAGTGAATAAGGGAAGAGCTTAACTGGACTCCCCACCCTTTGAATACCAAGTAGTTGCCATCCCTGTAAGTAAGCAGGGCTGCCTGGGATCCTACAAGGAGACATCCCAGGTCTCCTGCACTGTGTTGCAGAACCAAATCCTTGGGCTGCTTAACGTCCCTGGCACTTTCAGTGATGTGACCAGCGACAGAGGAACCACTGTTGAAAGGAAGTCAGACTCGGAGGTGGCAAGTTACTGGGAGGAAGTTTCTTCTGAAACATTGTGTGTAGCATTCACATGGCAAAGAATGGCCTATTTTAGGGTGAACCAGCCTGCCTGGTTCTAGAAGGGAGCACCTGGCACTAAAATTAATCATAGCGTTAGTACTTATTAATGCACATTGAGCACTGTAACACACATTTAGATCACCTCACTTAATCCGACTGTGACTGAGACGTGTCCTCTCTTACTATCCTGATGTCCAGGACTCTGAGGGTCAGAGCTGAAGCTATTTGCTCATGGCCTAGTGTGAGAGTCCAGATCTCTCTGACCGAAAGCCTGTACTTGTCTCACGATAGTTGCGAGACATCCTTTAACAGCACAGGAGCTGTTATGAGCACAGCTCCAATGAGCACTTGGTGTCCCACCCCTCCTCTGCCACAGAAGGGGGGCACTTGAGAGTGGCTCGTATTCTATTGCAGAACATTTTGGTGAGTAAGAGTAAGATGCCAAGATGGAGGGCCTGGGCCAGAGCTGCCCTCCCTCCGCAACCTGGGACCTGCAGGCCTGTCTCAGCGAGAGGTTCACATCTGGGCTCATCCCCAAGGCTAGAGAGGCTTAGCAGTGATCCATTTTGATCCTGACAAGCAAAGGACGACCGAGGTAGTCCAGATGACCAGGCAGGTGGCTCAGCAAGATAGCCAGTGTATGTGCAGGTAATCCTATGTACTCACCCGGGGAACATGCTTTTTTTTTTTTTTTCTTTAAAGAGAGAGAGAGAGAATGAGAGGTCATGAGCAGGGGGAGGGGCAGAGAGAGTGAAGCAGCCTCCCTGTTGAGCAGAGAGCCCAATGCAGGGCTCGATCCCAGGACCCTGAGATCATGACCCAAGCCGAAGGCGGAGGCTTAATCCACTGAGCTACCCAGACACCCCATGATTTGTATCTTAATGATGTTCCCTGGAAAAATGATTTGACAGGCCCATGCAGTGCTTCTCTTTTCTTTTCTCTTTAAAAAGTTTTACAGATTAAAGTCTGGGAACCCCAGCTCTGGACAGTCCTCAAACTTTCTTCCCTTGAGCACACTGGGAGTGTTTCATGTACTGCCATCTAGTGGGCATCCCAGCACACACTCACAGACTTCTCTGTGAGAACATAAATGGTAGGCATGTGAACACATGGGGCGGGTGTGTGTGTGTGTGTGTTCAATTAGGTGCCGACAAGCAGAGATGTGTTAGCATGGAAAAATGCAGGTTTTGAAAATTGTGTAGAAATAATCAGAGTGAACCGACCTCCTACTCCAAACCCATGTGGGCAGAATTGAAAGCAGGTGTGTGGGATTAGCACTCTGTATTTTTTCCAACATCCACCACCGAAAGGGCAGCAGCACAGAAACATTTGTGCTCAGGAGTGCTATCAGCTAACAGGACATGAGAAATTGTAGAGGAAAAGTTTGCAAGACTAAACTGGAACCAAGTGTGTTCACAATTTAACTCATACCTTTTGAACAACAGAGATATCCCTTCAAACTCTAGAAAGACCCATCAACCTTTCAAAAAATGGGTAAATACGTATTTCTGCAAGAGCCTGGTGTCCTTAGGCGAGAGGGGATGTGGG